>JANJGN010004046.1:0-37256 GCA_026770705.1 Isurus oxyrinchus
TAAACTGGGATTTACCCGGGTAAATTACTGATACCAGCCGGGTACAGGTCAGATTTAAACTGGGATGTACCCAGGTCAATTACTGATACCAGCCGGGTACAGGTCAGATTTGAACTGGGATTTATACGGGTAAATTACTGATACCAGCCGGGTACAGGTCAGATGTAAACTGGGATTTACCCGGGAAAAATTACTGGTACCAACCGGGTACAGGTCAGATTTAAACTGGGCTTTACCCGGGAAAAATTACTGATACCATCCGGGTACAGGTCAGATTTAAACTGGGATTTACCCGGGTAAATTACTGACACCAGCCGGGTACAGGTCAGATTTAAACTGGGATTTAGCCGGGTAAATTACTCATACGAGCCGGGTACAGGTCAGATTTAAACTGGGATTTACCTGGGTAAATTACTGATACCAGCCGGGTACATATCAGATTTAAACTGGGATTTACCCGGGATAAATTACTGATACCATCCGGGTACAGGTCAGATTTAAACTGGGATTTACCCGGGTAAATTACTGATACCAGCCGGGTACAGGTCAGATTTAAATTGGGATGTACCCAGGTAAATTACTGATACCTGCGGGTACAGGTCAGATTTAAACTGGGATTTACCCGGGTAAGTTACTTTTACCAGCCGGGTACAGGTCACATTTAAACTGGGATTTACCCGGGTAAATTATGATACCAGCCGGGTACAGGTCAGATTTAAACTGGGATTTACCCGGGTACATTACTGATACCAGCCGGGTACAGGTCAGATTTAAACTGGGATGTACGCGGGTAAATTACTGATACCAGCCGGGTACAGGTCAGATTTAAACTGGGCTTTACCCGGGTAAATTACTGATACCAGCCGGGTGCAGGTCAGATTTGAACTGGGATTTTCCCGGGTAAATTACTGATACCAGCGGGTACAGGTCTGATTTAAACTGGGATTTACCCTGGTAAATTACTCATACCAGCCGGGTACAGGTCAGATTTAAACTGGGATTTAGCCGGGTAAATTACTGATACCAGCCGGGTACAGGTCAGATTTGAACTGGGATTTATCCGGGAAAATTACTGATACCAGCAGGGTACAGTTGAGGTTTAAAATGGGATTTACCCTGGTAAATTACTGATACCAGCCGGGTACTGGTCAGATTTAAACTGGAATTTACCGGGTAAATTACTGATACCAGCCGGGTACAGGTCTGATTTAAATTGAGATTTATCAGGATAAATTACTGATACCAGCCACGTACAGGTCAGATTTAAACTGGGATTTACCCGGGTAAATTACTGATACCAGGCGGGTACAGATCAGATTTAACCTGGGATTTGCCCGGGTAAATTACTGATACCAGCCGGGTACAGGTCAGATTTAAACTGGGATTTACCCGGGAAAATTACTGACACCAGCCGGGTGCTGGTCAGATTTAATTTTGGATTTACCCGGGTAAATTACTGATACCAGCCGGGTACAGGTCTGATTTAAATTGGGATTTACCCTGGTAAATTAATGATACCAGCCGGGTACAGGTCAGATTTAAACTGGGATTTACCCGGGTAAATTACTGATACCAGCCGGGTACTGTTCAGATTTAAACTGGGATTTACCTGGGTAAATTACTGATACCAGCCGGGTACAGTTCAGATTTAAACTGGGATTTACCCTGGTAAATTACTGATAACAGCCGGGTACAGGTGAGATTTAAACTGGGATTTACCCTGGTAAATTACTGATACCAGCCGGGTACAGGTCAGATTTAAACTGGCATTTACCCTGGTAAATTACTGATACCAGCCGGGTACAGGTCAGATCAAACTTGGACTTACCTGGGTAAATTACTGATACCAGCCGTGTACAGTTCAGATTTAAACTGGGATTTACCCGGGTAAGTTACTGATACCAGCCGGGTACAGGTCAGATTTAAACTGGGATTTTCCCGGGTAAATTACTGATACCAGCCGTGTACAACTCGGATTTAAACTGGGATTTACCCTGGTAAATTACTGATAACAGCCGGGTACAGGTCAGATTTAAACTGGGATTTACCCGCGTAAATTACTGATGCCAGCCGTGTACAGGTCTGAATTAATCTATGATTTACCTGGGTAAATTACTTATACCAACCGGGTACAGGTCTGATTTAAACAGGGATTTACTCGTCTAAATTACTGATACCAGCCGTGTACAGGTCAGATTTAAACTGGGATTTACCCGGGTAAATTTCTGATACCAGCCGCGTACAGGTCAGAATGAAAATGGGATTTACCCGGGTAAATTACTGATAACAGCCGGGTACAGGTCAGATTTAAACTGGGATTTACCCTGGTAAATTACTGATACCAGCCGGGTACAGGTCAGATTTAAACTGGGATTTACCCGGGTAAATTACTGATACCAGCCGGGTACAGGTCAGATTTAAACTGGGATGTACGCGGGTAAATTACTGATACCAGCCAGGTACAGGTCAGATTTAAACTGGGATTTACCTGGGTAAATTACTGATACCAGCCGGGTACAGGTCAGATTTAAACTGGGATTTACCCGGGTAAATTACTGATACCAGCCGGGTACAGGTCAGATTTAAACTGGGGATTTACCCATGTAAATTACTGACACCAGCCGGGTACAGGTCAGATTTAAACTGGGATTTACCCGGGTAAATTACTGATACCAGCCGGGCACAGGTCATAATTAAATTGGGATTTACCTGGGTAAATTACTGATACCAGCTGGGTACAGATCAGAATTAAATTGGGATTTACCCGGGTAAATTACTGATACCAGCCGGTTACAGGTCAGATTTGAACTGGGATTTACCCGGGTAAATTTCTGATACCAGCCGGGGCACAGGTCAGATTTAAAATGGGATTTTCCCGGGTAAATTACTGATACCAGCCGGGTACAGCTCAGATTTAAACTGGGATTTACCCTGGTAAATTACTGATAACAGCGGGTACAGGTCAGATTTAAACTGGGATTTACCCGCGTAAATTACTGATACCAGCCGGGTACAGGTCTGATTTTTAATTGGGATTTACCCGGGTAAATTACTGATACCAGCCACGTACAGCTCAGATTTAAACTGGGATTTACCTGGTTAAATTACTGATACCAGCCGGGTACAGATCAGATTTAACCTGGGATTTACCCGGGTAAATTACTGATACCAGCCGGGTACAGGTCAGATTTAAACTGGGATTTACCCGGGTAAATTACCGACACCAGCCAGGTACTGGTCAGATTTAAACTGGCATTTGCCCGAGTAAATTACTGATACCAGCCGGGTGCTGGTCAGATTTAATTTTGGATTAACCCGGGTAAATTACTCATACCAGCCGGGTACATGTCAGATTTAAATAGGGATTTACGTTGGTAAATTACTGATGCCAGCCGGGTACAGGTCAGATTTAAACTGCGATTTACCCGGTAAATTACTGATAACAGCCGGGTACTGGTCAGATTTGAACTGCGATTTATCCCGGTAAATTACTGATACCAGCCGGGTGCAGGTCTGATTTAAATTGGGATTTACCCGGGTAAATTACTGATACCAGCCGCGTACAGGTCAGATTTAAACTGGGATTTACCCGGGTAAATTGCTGATACTAGCCGGGTACAGATCAGGTTTAAACTGGGATTTGCCCCGGGTAAATTACTGATACCAACCGGGTACAGGTCAGATTTAAACTGGGATTTACCCGGGTAAATTTCTGATACCAGCCGGGTACAGGTCAGATTTAAACTGGGATTTACCCGGGTAAATTACTGATACCAGCCGGGTACAGATCAGATTTTAACTGGGATTTACCCTGGTAAATTACTGATACCAGCCGGGTACAGGTCAGATTTAAACTGGGATTTACCCAGGTGAATTACTGAAACCAGCCGGGTACAGATCAGAATTAAACTGGGATTTTACCGGGTAAATTACTGATACCAGCCGGGCACAGGTCAGAATTAAATTGGGATTTACCTGGGTAAATTACTGATACCAGCTGGGTACAGATCAGAATTAAATGGGATTTACCCGGGTAAATTACTGATACCAGCCGGTTACAGGTCAGATTTGAACTGGGATCTCCCGGGTAAATTTCTGATACCAGCCGGGCACAGGTCAGATTTAAACTGGGATTTTCCCGGGTAAGTTACTGATACCAGCCGGGTACAGGTCAGATTTAAACTGGCATTTACCCGGGTAAGTTACTGATAACAGCCGGGTACAGGTCAGATTTAAAATGGGACTTTCCCGGGTAAATTACTGATACCAGCCGGGTACAGCTCAGATTTAAACTGGGATTTACCCTGGTAAATTACTGATAGCAGCCGGGTACAGGTCAGATTTAAACTGGGATTTACCCGCGTAAATTACTGATACCAGCCGGGTACAGGTCAGAATTAAACTGGGATTTACCAGGGTAAATTACTCATACCAGCCGCGTACAGGTCACAATGAAAATGGGATTTACCCGGGTAAATTACTGATAACAGCCGGGTACAGGTCAGAATTAAACTGGGATTTACCCGGGTAAATTACTGATACCAGCAGGTACAGGTCAGATTTAAACTGGGATTTACCCGGGTAAATTACTGATACCCTCCGGGTACTGGTCAGATTTAAACTGGGATTTACCCAGGTAAATTATGATACCAGCCGGGTACAGGTCAGATTTAAACTGGGATTTACCCGGGTAAATTACTGATACCAGCCGGGTACAGGTCAGATTTAAA
Source organism: Isurus oxyrinchus (assembly GCA_026770705.1). Classification (NCBI taxonomy): domain Eukaryota; kingdom Metazoa; phylum Chordata; class Chondrichthyes; order Lamniformes; family Lamnidae; genus Isurus; species Isurus oxyrinchus. The sequence goes on from JANJGN010004046.1 coordinate 4,731, forward strand.
CTGGGATGTACCCAGGTCAATAACTTATACCAGCCGGGTACAGGTCAGATTTGAACTGGGATTTATACGGGTAAATTACTGATACCAGCCGGGTACAGGTCAGATGTAAACTGGGATTTACCCGGGAAAAATTACTGGTACCAACCGGGTACAGGTCAGATTTAAACTGGGCTTTACCCGGGAAAAATTACTGATACCATCCGGGTACAGGCCAGATTTAAACTGGGATTTACCCGGGTAAATTACTGACACCAGCCGGGTACAGGTCAGATTTAAACTGGGATTTAGCCGGGTAAATTACTCATACGAGCCGGGTACAGGTCAGATTTAAACTGGGATTTACCTGGGTAAATTACTGATACCAGCCGGGTACATATCAGATTTAAACTGGGATTGACCCGGGAAAAATTACTGATACCATCCGGGTACAGGTCAGATTTAAACTGGGATTTACCCGGGTAAATTACTGATACCAGCCGGGTACAGGTCAGATTTAAATTGGGATGTACCCAGGTAAATTACTGATACCTGCCGGGTACAGGTCAGATTTAAACTGGGATTTACCCGGGTAAGTTACTGATACCAGCCGGGTACAGGACACATTTAAACTGGGATTTACCCGGGTAAATTATGATACCAGCCGGGTACAGGTCAGATTTAAACTGGGATTTTCCCGGGTACATTACTGATACCAGCCGGGTACAGGTCAGATTTAAACTGGGATGTACGCGGGTAAATTACTGATACCAGCCGGGTACAGGTCAGATTTAAACTGGGCTTTACCCGGGTAAATTACTGATACCAGCCGGGTGCAGGTCAGATTTGAACTTGGATTTTCCCGGGTAAATTACTGATACCAGCGGGTACAGGTCTGATTTAAACTGGGATTTACCCTGGTAAATTACTCATACCAGCCGGGTACAGGTCAGATTTAAACTGGGATTTAGCCGGGTAAATTACTGATACCAGCCGGGTACAGGTCAGATTTAAACTGGGATTTATCCGGGAAAATTACTGATACCAGCAGGGTACAGTTGAGGTTTAAAATGGGATTTACCCTGGTAAATTACTGATACCAGCCGGGTACTGGTCAGGTTTAAACTGGAATTTACCCGGGTAAATTACTGATACCAGCCGGGTACAGGTCTGATTTAAATTGAGATTTATCAGGATAAATTACTGATACCAGCCACGTACAGGTCAGATTTAAACTGGGATTTACCTGGGTAAATTACTGATACCAGGCGGGTACAGATCAGATTTAACCTGGGATTTGCCCGGGTAAATTACTGATACCAGCCGGGTACAGGTCAGATTTAAACTGGGATTTACCCGGGTAAATTACTGACACCAGCCGGGTGCTGGTCAGATTTAATTTTGGATTTACCCGGGTAAATTACTGATACCAGCCGGGTACAGGTCTGATTTAAATTGGGATTTACCCTGGTAAATTAATGATACCAGCCGGGTACAGGTCAGATTTAAACTGGGATTTACCCGGGTTAATTACTGATACCAGCCGGGTACTGTTCAGATTTAAACTGGGATTTACCTGGGTAAATTATGATACCAGCCGGGTACAGGTCAGATTTAAACTGGGATTTACCCGGGTAAATTACTGATACCAGCCGGGTACAGGTCAGATTTAAACTGGGATGTACCCAGGTCAATTACTGATACCAGCCGGGTACAGGTCAGATTTGAACTGGGATTTATACGGGTAAATTACTGATACCAGCCGGGTACAGGTCAGATGTAAACTGGGATTTACCCGGGAAAAATTACTGGTACCAACCGGGTACAGGTCAGATTTAAACTGGGCTTTACCCGGGAAAAATTACTGATACCATCCGGGTACAGGTCAGATTTAAACTGGGATTTACCCGGGTAAATTACTGACACCAGCCGGGTACAGGTCAGATTTAAACTGGGATTTAGCCGGGTAAATTACTCATACGAGCCGGGTACAGGTCAGATTTAAACTGGGATTTACCTGGGTAAATTACTGATACCAGCCGGGTACATATCAGATTTAAACTGGGATTTACCCGGGATAAATTACTGATACCATCCGGGTACAGGTCAGATTTAAACTGGGATTTACCCGGGTAAATTACTGATACCAGCCGGGTACAGGTCAGATTTAAATTGGGATGTACCCAGGTAAATTACTGATACCTGCCGGGTACAGGTCAGATTTAAACTGGGATTTACCCGGGTAAGTTACTTTTACCAGCCGGGTACAGGTCACATTTAAACTGGGATTTACCCGGGTAAATTATGATACCAGCCGGGTACAGGTCAGATTTAAACTGGGATTTACCCGGGTACATTACTGATACCAGCCGGGTACAGGTCAGATTTAAACTGGGATGTACGCGGGTAAATTACTGATACCAGCCGGGTACAGGTCAGATTTAAACTGGGCTTTACCCGGGTAAATTACTGATACCAGCCGGGTGCAGGTCAGATTTGAACTGGGATTTTCCCGGGTAAATTACTGATACCAGCGGGTACAGGTCTGATTTAAACTGGGATTTACCCTGGTAAATTACTCATACCAGCCGGGTACAGGTCAGATTTAAACTGGGATTTAGCCGGGTAAATTACTGATACCAGCCGGGTACAGGTCAGATTTGAACTGGGATTTATCCGGGAAAATTACTGATACCAGCAGGGTACAGTTGAGGTTTAAAATGGGATTTACCCTGGTAAATTACTGATACCAGCCGGGTACTGGTCAGATTTAAACTGGAATTTACCCGGGTAAATTACTGATACCAGCCGGGTACAGGTCTGATTTAAATTGAGATTTATCAGGATAAATTACTGATACCAGCCACGTACAGGTCAGATTTAAACTGGGATTTACCCGGGTAAATTACTGATACCAGGCGGGTACAGATCAGATTTAACCTGGGATTTGCCCGGGTAAATTACTGATACCAGCCGGGTACAGGTCAGATTTAAACTGGGATTTACCCGGGAAAATTACTGACACCAGCCGGGTGCTGGTCAGATTTAATTTTGGATTTACCCGGGTAAATTACTGATACCAGCCGGGTACAGGTCTGATTTAAATTGGGATTTACCCTGGTAAATTAATGATACCAGCCGGGTACAGGTCAGATTTAAACTGGGATTTACCCGGGTAAATTACTGATACCAGCCGGGTACTGTTCAGATTTAAACTGGGATTTACCTGGGTAAATTACTGATACCAGCCGGGTACAGTTCAGATTTAAACTGGGATTTACCCTGGTAAATTACTGATAACAGCCGGGTACAGGTGAGATTTAAACTGGGATTTACCCTGGTAAATTACTGATACCAGCCGGGTACAGGTCAGATTTAAACTGGCATTTACCCTGGTAAATTACTGATACCAGCCGGGTACAGGTCAGATCAAACTTGGACTTACCTGGGTAAATTACTGATACCAGCCGTGTACAGTTCAGATTTAAACTGGGATTTACCCGGGTAAATTACTGATACCAGCCGGGTACAGGACAGATTTAAACTGGGATGTACCCGGGTAAATTACTGATACCAGCCAGGTACAGGTCAGATTTAAACTGGGATTTACCTGGGTAAATTTCTGATACCAGCCGGGTACAGGTCAGATTTAAACTGGGATTTACCCGGGTAAATTACTGATACCAGCCGGGTACAGGTCAGATTTAAACTGGGATTTACCCATGTAAATTACTGACACCAGCCGGGTACAGGTCAGATTTAAACTGGGATTTACCCGGGTAAATTACTGATACCAGCCGCATACAGGTCAGATTTAAACTGGGATATACCCGGGTAAATTACTGATACCAGCGGGTACAGGTCAGATTTAAACTGGGATTTACCCTGGTAAATTACTGATACCAGCCGGGTACAGGTGAGATTTAAAATGGGATTTACCCGGGTAAATTACTGATACCTGCCGGGTACATGTCAGATTTAAACTGGCATTTACCCTGGTAAATTACTGATACCAGCCGGGTACAGGTCAGATTTAGACTGGGATTTACCCCGGTAAATTGCTGATAACTGCCGGGTACAGGTGAGATTTAAACTGGGATTTACCCTGGTAAATTACTGATACCAGCTGGGTACTGGTCAGATTTAAACTGGGATTTACCCGGGTAAATTACTGATACCAGCCGGGTACAGGTCTGATTTAAATTGGGATTTACCCGGGTAAGTTACTGATACCAGCCACGTACAGGTCAGATTTAAACTGGGATTTTCCCGGGTAAATTATTGATACCAGGCGGGTACAGATCAGATTTAACCTGGGATTTACCCGGGTAAATTACTGATACCAGCCGGGTACAGGTCAGATTTAAACTGGGATTTACCTGGGTAAATTACTGATACCAGCCGGGTACAGATCAGATTTAAACTGGGATTTAGCCGGGTAAATTACTGATACCAGCCGGGTACAGGTCAGATTTGAACTGGGATTTATCCGGGAAAATTACTGATACCAGCAGGGTACAGTTGAGGTTTAAAATGGGATTTACCCTGGTAAATTACTGATACCAGCCGGGTACTGGTCAGATTTAAACTGGAATTTACACGGGTAAATTACTGATACCAGCCGGGTACAGGTCTGATTTAAATTGAGATTTATCAGGATAAATTACTGATACCAGCCACGTACAGGTCAGATTTAAACTGGGATTTACCCGGGTAAATTACTGATACCAGGCGGGTACAGATCAGATTTAACCTGGGATTTGCCCCGGTAAATTACTGATACCAGCCGGGTACAGGTCAGATTTAAACTGGGATTTACCCGGGTAAATTACTGACACCAGCCGGGTGCTGGTCAGATTTAATTTTGGATTTACCCGGGTAAATTACTGATACCAGCCGGGTACAGGTCTGACTTAAATTGGGATTTACCCTGGTAAATTAATGATACCAGCCGGGTACAGGTCAGATTTAAACTGGGATTTACCCGGGTAAATTACTGATACCAGCCGGGTACTGTTCAGATTTAAACTGGGATTTACCTGGGTAAATTACTGATACCAGCCGGGTACAGGTCTAATTTAAATTGGGATTTACCCGGGTAAATTACTGATACCAGCCGGGTACAGGTGAGATTTAAACTGGGATTTACCCTGGTAAATTACTGATAACAGCCGGGTACAGGTCAGATTTAAACTGGCATTTACCCTGGAAAATTACTGATACCAGCCGGGTACAGGTCAGATCAAAACTGGGACTTACCTGGGTAAATTACTGATACCAGCCGGGTACAGTTCAGATTTAAACTGGGATTTACCCGGGTAAATTACTCATAGCAGCCGGGTTCAGGTCAGATTTAAACTGGGATTTGCCCGTGTAAATTACTCATACCAGCCGGGTACAGGTCAGATTTAAACTGGGATTTACCCGGGTAAATTACTGATACCAGCGGGTACAGGTCAGATTTAAACTGGGATTTACCCGGGTAAATTACTGATACCCTCCGGGTACAGGTCAGATTTAAACTGGGATTTACCCGGGTAAGTTACTGATACCAGCCGGGTACAGGTCAGAATTATACTGGGATTTTCCCGGGTAAATTACTGATACCAGCCGGGTACAGCTCGGATTTAAACTGGGATTTACCCTGGTAAATTACTGATAACAGCCGGGTACAGGTCAGATTTAAACTGGGATTTACCCGCGTAAATTACTGATACCAGCCGTGTACAAGTCTGAATTAAACTATGATTTACCTGGGTAAATTACTTATACCAGCTGGGTACAGGTCTGATTTAAACAGGGATTTACTCGCCTAAATTGCTGATACCAGCCGTGTACAGGTCAGATTTAAACTGGGATTTACCCGGGTAAATTACTGATACCAGCCGCGTACAGGTCAGAATGAACATGGGATTTACCCTGGTAAATTACTGATACCAGCCGGGTACTGGTCAGATTTAAACTGGAATTTACACGGGTAAATTACTGATACCAGCCGGGTACAGGTCTGATTTAAATTGAGATTTATCAGGATAAATTACTGATACCTGCCACGTACAGGTCAGATTTAAACTGGGATTTACCCGGGTAAATTACTGATACCAGGCGGGTACAGATCAGATTTAACCTGGGATTTGCCCGGGTAAATTACTGATACCAGCCGGGTACAGGTCAGATTTAAACTGGGATTTACCCGGGTAAATTACTGACACCAGCCGGGTGCTGGTCAGATTTAATTTTGGATTTACCCGGGTAAATTACTGATACCAGCCGGGTACAGGTCTGATTTAAATTGGGATTTACCCTGGTAAATTAATGATACCAGCCGGGTACAGGTCAGATTTAAACTGGGATTTACCCGGGTAAATTACTGATACCAGCCGGGTACTGTTCAGATTTAAACTGGGATTTACCTGGGTAAATTACTGATACCAGCCGGGTACAGGTCTAATTTAAATTGGGATTTACCCGGGTAAATTACTGATACCAGCCGGGTACAGGTGAGATTTAAACTGGGATTTACCCTGGTAAATTACTGATAACAGCCGGGTACAGGTCAGATTTAAACTGGCATTTACCCTGGTAAATTACTGATACCAGCCGGGTACAGGTCAGATCAAAACTGGGACTTACCTGGGTAAATTACTGATACCAGCCGGGTACAGTTCAGATTTAAACTGGGATTTACCCGGGTAAATTACTCATAGCAGCCGGGTTCAGGTCAGATTTAAACTGGGATTTGCCCGTGTAAATTACTCATACCAGCCGGGTACAGGTCAGATTTAAACTGGGATTTACCCGGGTAAATTACTGATACCAGCGGGTACAGGTCAGATTTAAACTGGGATTTACCCGGGTAAATTACTGATACCCTCCGGGTACAGGTCAGATTTAAACTGGGATTTACCCGGGTAAGTTACTGATACCAGCCGGGTACAGGTCAGAATTATACTGGGATTTTCCCGGGTAAATTACTGATACCAGCCGGGTACAGCTCGGATTTAAACTGGGATTTACCCTGGTAAATTACTGATAACAGCCGGGTACAGGTCAGATTTAAACTGGGATTTAACCGCGTAAATTACTGATACCAGCCGTGTACAGGTCTGAATTAAACTATGATTTACCTGGGTAAATTACTTATACCAGCTGGGTACAGGTCTGATTTAAACAGGGATTTACTCGCCTAAATTACTGATACCAGCCGTGTACAGGTCAGATTTAAACTGGGATTTACCCGGGTAAATTACTGATACCAGCCGCGTACAGGTCAGAATGAAAATGGGATTTACCCAGGTAAATTACTGATAACAGCCGGGTACAGGTCAGATTTAAACTGGGATTTACCCAGGTAAATTACTGATACCAGCCGGGTACAGGTCAGATTTAAACTGGGATTTACCCTGGTAAATTACTGATACCAGCCGGGTTCAGGTCAGATTTAAACTGGGATGTACCCGGGTAAATTACTGATACCAGCCAGGTACAGGTCAGATTTTAACTGGGATTTACCTGGGTAAATTTCTGATACCAGCCGGGTACAGGTCAGATTTAAACTGGGATTTACCCGGGTAAATTACTGATACCAGCTGGGTACAGGTCTGATTTAAACAGGGATTTACTCGCCTAAATTGCTGATACCAGCCGTGTACAGGTCAGATTTAAACTGGGATTTACCCGGGTAAATTACTGATACCAGCCGCGTACAGGTCAGAATGAAAATGGGATTTACCCTGGTAAATTACTGATACCAGCCGGGTACTGGTCAGATTTAAACTGGAATTTACACGGGTAAATTACTGATACCAGCCGGGTACAGGTCTGATTTAAATTGAGATTTATCAGGATAAATTACTGATACCTGCCACGTACAGGTCAGATTTAAACTGGGATTTACCCGGGTAAATTACTGATACCAGGCGGGTACAGATCAGATTTAACCTGGGATTTGCCCGGGTAAATTACTGATACCAGCCGGGTACAGGTCAGATTTAAACTGGGATTTACCCGGGTAAATTACTGACACCAGCCGGGTGCTGGTCAGATTTAATTTTGGATTTACCCGGGTAAATTACTGATACCAGCCGGGTACAGGTCTGATTTAAATTGGGATTTACCCTGGTAAATTAATGATACCAGCCGGGTACAGGTCAGATTTAAACTGGGATTTACCCGGGTAAATTACTGATACCAGCCGGGTACTGTTCAGATTTAAACTGGGATTTACCTGGGTAAATTACTGATACCAGCCGGGTACAGGTCTAATTTAAATTGGGATTTACCCGGGTAAATTACTGATACCAGCCGGGTACAGGTGAGATTTAAACTGGGATTTACCCTGGTAAATTACTGATAACAGCCGGGTACAGGTCAGATTTAAACTGGCATTTACCCTGGTAAATTACTGATACCAGCCGGGTACAGGTCAGATCAAAACTGGGACTTACCTGGGTAAATTACTGATACCAGCCGGGTACAGTTCAGATTTAAACTGGGATTTACCCGGGTAAATTACTCATAGCAGCCGGGTTCAGGTCAGATTTAAACTGGGATTTGCCCGTGTAAATTACTCATACCAGCCGGGTACAGGTCAGATTTAAACTGGGATTTACCCGGGTAAATTACTGATACCAGCGGGTACAGGTCAGATTTAAACTGGGATTTACCCGGGTAAATTACTGATACCCTCCGGGTACAGGTCAGATTTAAACTGGGATTTACCCGGGTAAGTTACTGATACCAGCCGGGTACAGGTCAGAATTATACTGGGATTTTCCCGGGTAAATTACTGATACCAGCCGGGTACAGCTCGGATTTAAACTGGGATTTACCCTGGTAAATTACTGATAACAGCCGGGTACAGGTCAGATTTAAACTGGGATTTAACCGCGTAAATTACTGATACCAGCCGTGTACAGGTCTGAATTAAACTATGATTTACCTGGGTAAATTACTTATACCAGCTGGGTACAGGTCTGATTTAAACAGGGATTTACTCGCCTAAATTACTGATACCAGCCGTGTACAGGTCAGATTTAAACTGGGATTTACCCGGGTAAATTACTGATACCAGCCGCGTACAGGTCAGAATGAAAATGGGATTTACCCAGGTAAATTACTGATAACAGCCGGGTACAGGTCAGATTTAAACTGGGATTTACCCAGGTAAATTACTGATACCAGCCGGGTACAGGTCAGATTTAAACTGGGATTTACCCTGGTAAATTACTGATACCAGCCGGGTTCAGGTCAGATTTAAACTGGGATGTACCCGGGTAAATTACTGATACCAGCCAGGTACAGGTCAGATTTTAACTGGGATTTACCTGGGTAAATTTCTGATACCAGCCGGGTACAGGTCAGATTTAAACTGGGATTTACCCGGGTAAATTACTGATACCAGCCGGGTACAGGTCAGATTTAAACTGGGATTTGCCCATGTAAATTACTGACACCAGCTGGGTACAGGTCAGATTTAAACTGGGATTTACCCGGGTAAATTACTGATACCAGCAGGTACAGGTCAGATTTAAACTGGGATTTACCCTGGTAAATTACTGATACCAGCCGGGTACAAGTGAGATTTAAAATGGGATTTACCCGGGTAAATTACTGATACCTGCCGGGTACATGTCAGATTTAAACTGGCATTTACCCTGGTTAATTACTGATACCAGCCGGGTACAGGTCAGATTTAGACTGGGATTTACCCCGGTAAATTGCTGATAACTGCCGGGTACAGGTGAGATTTAAACTGGGATTTACCCTGGTAAATTACTGATACCAGCTGGGTACTGGTCAGATTTAAACTGGGATTTACCCGGGTAAATTACTGATACCAGCCGGCTACAGGTCTGATTTAAATTGTGATTTACCCGGGTAAGTTACTGATACCAGCCACGTACAGGTCAGATTTAAACTGGGATTTACCCGGGTAAATTATTGATACCAGGCGGGTACAGATCAGATTTAACCTGGGATTTACCCGGGTAAATTACTGATACCAGCCGGGTACAGGTCAGATTTAAACTGGGATTTACCCGGGTAAATTACTGACACCAGCCAGGTACTGGTCAGATTTAAACTGGCATTTACCCGGGTAAATTACTGATACCTGCCGGGTACAGGTCATATTTAACCTGGGATTTACCCGGGTAAATTTCTGATACCAGCCGGGTACTGGTCAGAATTAAACTGGGATTTACCCGGGTAAATTACTGATACCAGCGGGTACAGGTCAGATTTAAACTGGGATTTACCCTGGTAAATTACTCATACCAGCCGGGTACAGGTCAGATTTAAACTGGGATTTAGCCGGGTAAATTACTGATACCAGCCGGGTACAGGTCAGATTTAAACTGGGATTTATCCGGGAAAATTACTGATACCAGCAGGGTACAGGTGAGGTTTAAAATGGGATTTACCCTGGTAAATTACTGATACCAGCCGGGTACTGGTCAGATTTAAACTGGAATTTACCCAGGTAAATTACTGATACCAGCCGGGTACAGGTCTGGTTTAAGTTGGGATTTATCAGGGTAAATTACTGATACCAGCCACGTACAGGTCAGATTTAAACTGGGATTTACCCGGGTAAATTACTGATACCAGGCGGGTACAGATCAGATTTAACCTGGGGTTTGCCCGGGTAAATTACTGATACCAGCCGGATACAGGTCAGATTTAAACTGGGATTTACCCGGGCAAATTACTGACACCAGCCGGGTACAGGTCAGATTTAAACTGGGACTTACCTGGGTAAATTACTGATACCAGCCGGGTACAGGTCAGATTTAAACAGGGATTTACCCGGGTAAATTACTGATACCAGCCGGGTACAGGTCTGATTTAAATTGGGATTTACCCGGGTAAATGACTGATACCAGCCGGGTACAGGTCAGATTTAAACTGGGATTTACCCGGGTTAATTACTGATACCAGCCGGGTACTGTTCAGATTTAAACTGGGATTTACCTGGGTAAATTACTGATACCAGCCGGGTACAGGTCAGATTTAAACTGGGATTTACCTGGGTAAATTACTGATACCAGCCGGGTACAGGTCAGATTTAAACTGGGATTTACCTGGGTAAATTACTGATACCAGCCGGGTACAGTTCAGATCAAAACTGGGACTTATCTGGGTAAATTACTGATACCAGCCGGGTACAGTTCAGATTTAAACTGGGATTTGCCCGTGTAAATTACTCATACCAGCCGGGTACAGGTCAGATTTAAACTGGGATTTACCCGGGTAAATTACTGATACCAGCGGGTACAGGTCTGATTTAAACTGGGATTTACCCGGGTAAATTACTGATACCCTCCGGGTACAGGTCAGATTTAAACTGGGATTTACCCGGGTAAGTTACTGATACCAGCCGGGTACAGGTCAGATTTGAACTGGGATTTTCCCGGGTAAATTACTGATACCAGCCGGGTACAGCTCGGATTTAAACTTGGATTTACCCTGGTAAATTACTGATAACAGCCGGGTACAGGTCAGATTTAAACTGGGATTTACCCGCGTAAATTACTAATACCAGCCGTGTACAGGTCTGAATTAAACTGGGATTTACCCTGGTAAATTACTGATAACAGCCGGGTACAGGTCAGATTTAAACTGGGATTTACCCGCGTAAATTACTGATACCAGCCGTGTACAGGTCTGAATTAAACTATGATTTACCTGGGTAAATTACTTATACCAGCCAGGTACAGGTCTGATTTAAACAGGGGTTTACTCGCCTAAATTACTGATACCAGCCGTGTACAGGTCAGATTTAAACTGGGATTTACCCGGGTAAATTACTGATACCAGCCGCGTACAGGTCAGAATGAAAATGTGATTTACCCGGGTAAATTACTGATAACAGCCGGGTACAGGTCAGATTTAAACTGGGATTTACCCAGGTAAATTACTGATACCAGCCGGGTACAGGTCAGATTTAAACTGGGATTTACCCGGGTAAATTACTGATACCAGCCGGGTACAGGTCAGATTTAAACTGGGATGTACCCGGGTAAATTACTGATACCAGCCAGGTACAGGTCAGATTTAAACTGGGATTTACCTCGGTAAATTACTGATACCAGCCGGGTACAGGTCAGATTTAAACTGGGATTTACCCGGGTAAATTACTGATACCAGCCGGGTACAGGTCAGATTTAAACTGGGATTTACCCATGTAAATTACTGACACCAGACGGGTACAGGTCAGATTTAAACTGGGATTTACCCGGGTAAATTACTGATACCAGCCGCGTACAGGTCAGATTTAAACTGGGATATACCCGGGTAAATTACTGATACCAGCGGGTACAGGTCAGATTTAAACTGGGATTTACCCTGGTAAATTACTGATACCAGCCGGGTACAGGTCAGATTTAAACTGGGATTTAGCCGGGTAAATTACTGATACCGGCCGGGTACAGGTCAGATTTAAACTGGGATTTACCCTGGTAAATTACTGATACCAGCAGGGTACAGGTGAGATTTAAAATGGGATTTACCCGGGTAAATTACTGATACCTGCCGGGTACATGTCAGATTTAAACTGGCATTTACCCTGGTAAATTACTGATACCAGCCGGGTACAGGTCAGATTTAGACTGGGATTTACCCCGGTAAATTGCTGATAACTGCCGGGTACAGGTGAGATTTAAACTGGGATTTACCCTGGTAAATTACTGATACCAGCTGGGTACTGGTCAGATTTAAACTGGGATTTACCCGGGTAAATTACTGATACCAGCCGGGTACAGGTCTGATTTAAATTGGGATTTACCCGGGTAAGTTACTGATACCAGCCACGTACAGGTCAGATTTAAACTGAGATTTACCCGGGTAAATTATTGATACCAGGCGGGTACAGATCAGATTTAACCTGGGATTTACCCGGGTAAATTACTGATACCAGCCGGGTACAGGTCAGATTTAAACTGGGATTTACCCGGGTAAATTACTGACACCAGCCAGGTACTGGTCAGATTTAAACTGGCATTTACCCGGGTAAATTACTGATACCTGCCGGGTACAGGTCATATTTAACCTGGGATTTACCCGGGTAAATTTCTGATACCAGCCGGGTACTGGTCAGAATTAAACTGGGATTTACCCGGGTAAATTACTGATACCAGCGGGTACAGGTCAGATTTAAACTGGGATTTACCCTGGTAAATTACTCATACCAGCCGGGTACAGGACAGATTTAAACTGGGATTTAGCCGGGTAAATTACTGATACCAGCCGGGTACAGGTCAGATTTAAACTGGGATTTATCCGGGAAAATTACTGATACCAGCAGGGTACAGGTGAGGTTTAAAATGGGATTTACCCTGGTAAATTACTGATACCAGCCGGGTACTGGTCAGATTTAAACTGGAATTTACCCGGGTAAATTACTGATACCAGCTGGGTACAGGTCTGATTTAAATTGGGATTTATCAGGGTAAATTACTGATACCAGCCACGTACAGATCAGATTTAACCTGGGGTTTGCCCGGGTAAATTACTGATACCAGCCGGGTACAGGTCAGAATTAAACTGGGATTTACCCGGGTAAATTACTGACACCAGCCGGGTGCTGGTCAGATTTAATTTTGGATTTACCCGGGTAAATTACTGATACCAGCCGGGTACAGGTCAGATTTAAACTGGGATTTACCCTGGTAAATTAATGATACCAGCCGGGTACAGGTCAGATTTAAACTGGGATTTACCCGGGTAAATTACTGATACCAGCCGGGTATAGGTCAGATTTAAACTGGGATTTACCCGGGTAAGTTACTGATACCAGCCACGTACAGGTCAGATTTAAACTGGGATTTACCCTGGTAAATTACTGATACCAGCCGGGTACAGGTCAGATTTAAACTGGCATTTACCCTGGTAAATTACTGATACCAGCCGGGTACAGGTCAGATCAAAACTGGGACTTACCTGGGTAAATTACTGATACCAGCCGGGTACAGTTCAGATTTAAACTGGGATTTGCCCGTGTAAATTACTCATACCAGCCGGGTACAGGTCAGATTTAAACTGGGATTTACCCGGGTAAATTACTGATACCAGCGGGTACAGGTCTGATTTAAACTGGGATTTACCCGGGTAAATTACTGATACCCTCCGGGTACAGGTCAGATTTAAACTGGGATTTACCCAGGTAAATTACTGATACCAGCCGGGTACAGGTCAGATTTGAACTGGGATTTTCCCGGGTAAACTACTGATACCAGCCGGGTACAGCTCGGATTTAACCTGGGATTTACCCGGGTAAATTTCTGATACCAGCCGGGTACTGGTCAGATTTAAACTGGGATTTACCCAGGTAAATTACTGATACCAGCCGGGTACAGGTCAGATTTAAACTGGGATTTACCCTGGTAAATTACTGATACCAGCCGGGTTCAGGTCAGATTTAAACTGGGATGTACCCGGGTAAATTACTGATACCAGCCAGGTACAGGTCAGATTTTAACTGGGATTTACCTGGGTAAATTTCTGATACCAGCCGGGTACAGGTCAGATTTAAACTGGGATTTACCCGGGTAAATTACTGATACCAGCCGGGTACAGGTCAGATTTAAACTGGGATTTGCCCATGTAAATTACTGACACCAGCCGGGTACAGGTCAGATTTAAACTGGGATTTACCCGGGTAAATTACTGATACCAGCAGGTACAGGTCAGATTTAAACTGGGATTTACCCTGGTAAATTACTGATACCAGCCGGGTACAAGTGAGATTTAAAATGGGATTTACCCGGGTAAATTACTGATACCTGCCGGGTACATGTCAGATTTAAACTGGCATTTACCCTGGTTAATTACTGATACCAGCCGGGTACAGGTCAGATTTAGACTGGGATTTACCCCGGTAAATTGCTGATAACTGCCGCGTACAGGTGAGATTTAAACTGGGATTTACCCTGGTAAATTACTGATACCAGCTGGGTACTGGTCAGATTTAAACTGGGATTTACCCGGGTAAATTACTGATACCAGCCGGGTACAGGTCTGATTTAAATTGTGATTTACCCGGGTAAGTTACTGATACCAGCCACGTACAGGTCAGATTTAAACTGGGATTTACCCGGGTAAATTATTGATACCAGGCGGGTACAGATCAGATTTAACCTGGGATTTACCCGGGTAAATTACTGATACCAGCCGGGTACAGGTCAGATTTAAACTGGGATTTACCCGGGTAAATTACTGACACCAGCCAGGTACTGGTCAGATTTAAACTGGCATTTACCCGGGTAAATTACTGATACCTGCCGGGTACAGGTCATATTTAACCTGGGATTTACCCGGGTAAATTTCTGATACCAGCCGGGTACTGGTCAGAATTAAACTGGGATTTACCCGGGTAAATTACTGATACCAGCGGGTACAGGTCAGATTTAAACTGGGATTTACCCTGGTAAATTACTCATACCAGCCGGGTACAGGTCAGATTTAAACTGGGATTTAGCCGGGTAAATTACTGATACCAGCCGGGTACAGGTCAGATTTAAACTGGGATTTATCCGGGAAAATTACTGATACCAGCAGGGTACAGGTGAGGTTTAAAATGGGATTTACCCTGGTAAATTACTGATACCAGCCGGGTACTGGTCAGATTTAAACTGGAATTTACCCGGGTAAATTACTGATACCAGCCGGGTACAGGTCTGGTTTAAGTTGGGATTTATCAGGGTAAATTACTGATACCAGCCACGTACAGGTCAGATTTAAACTGGGATTTACCCGGGTAAATTACTGATACCAGGCGGGTACAGATCAGATTTAACCTGGGGTTTGCCCGGGTAAATTACTGATACCAGCCGGATACAGGTCAGATTTAAACTGGGATTTACCCGGGCAAATTACTGACACCAGCCGGGTACAGGTCAGATTTAAACTGGGACTTACCTGGGTAAATTACTGATACCAGCCGGGTACAGGTCAGATTTAAACAGGGATTTACCCGGGTAAATTACTGATACCAGCCGGGTACAGGTCTGATTTAAATTGGGATTTACCCGGGTAAATGACTGATACCAGCCGGGTACAGGTCAGATTTAAACTGGGATTTACCCGGGTTAATTACTGATACCAGCCGGGTACTGTTCAGATTTAAACTGGGATTTACCTGGGTAAATTACTGATACCAGCCGGGTACAGGTCAGATTTAAACTGGGATTTACCTGGGTAAATTACTGATACCAGCCGGGTACAGGTCAGATTTAAACTGGGATTTACCTGGGTAAATTACTGATACCAGCCGGGTACAGTTCAGATCAAAACTGGGACTTACCTGGGTAAATTACTGATACCAGCCGGGTACAGTTCAGATTTAAACTGGGATTTGCCCGTGTAAATTACTCATACCAGCCGGGTACAGGTCAGATTTAAACTGGGATTTACCCGGGTAAATTACTGATACCAGCGGGTACAGGTCTGATTTAAACTGGGATTTACCCGGGTAAATTACTGATACCCTCCGGGTACAGGTCAGATTTAAACTGGGATTTACCCGGGTAAGTTACTGATACCAGCCGGGTACAGGTCAGATTTGAACTGGGATTTTCCCGGGTAAATTACTGATACCAGCCGGGTACAGCTCGGATTTAAACTTGGATTTACCCTGGTAAATTACTGATAACAGCCGGGTACAGGTCAGATTTAAACTGGGATTTACCCGCGTAAATTACTAATACCAGCCGTGTACAGGTCTGAATTAAACTGGGATTTACCCTGGTAAATTACTGATAACAGCCGGGTACAGGTCAGATTTAAACTGGGATTTACCCGCGTAAATTACTGATACCAGCCGTGTACAGGTCTGAATTAAACTATGATTTACCTGGGTAAATTACTTATACCAGCCAGGTACAGGTCTGATTTAAACAGGGGTTTACTCGCCTAAATTACTGATACCAGCCGTGTACAGGTCAGATTTAAACTGGGATTTACCCGGGTAAATTACTGATACCAGCCGGGTACAGGTCAGATTTAAACTGGGATTTACCCGGGTAAATTACTGATACCAGCCGGGTACAGGTCAGATTTAAACTGGGATGTACCCGGGTAAATTACTGATACCAGCCAGGTACAGGTCAGATTTAAACTGGGATTTACCTCGGTAAATTACTGATACCAGCCGGGTACAGGTCAGATTTAAACTGGGATTTACCCGGGTAAATTACTGATACCAGCCGGGTACAGGTCAGATTTAAACTGGGATTTACCCATGTAAATTACTGACACCAGACGGGTACAGGTCAGATTTAAACTGGGATTTACCCGGGTAAATTACTGATACCAGCCGCGTACAGGTCAGATTTAAACTGGGATATACCCGGGTAAATTACTGATACCAGCGGGTACAGGTCAGATTTAAACTGGGATTTACCCTGGTAAATTACTGATACCAGCCGGGTACAGGTCAGATTTAAACTGGGATTTAGCCGGGTAAATTACTGATACCGGCCGGGTACAGGTCAGATTTAAACTGGGATTTACCCGGGTTAATTACTGATACCAGCCGGGTACTGTTCAGATTTAAACTGGGATTTACCTGGGTAAATTACTGATACCAGCCGGGTACAGGTCAGATTTAAACTGGGATTTACCTGGGTAAATTACTGATACCAGCCGGGTACAGGTCAGATTTAAACTGGGATTTACCTGGGTAAATTACTGATACCAGCCGGGTACAGTTCAGATCAAAACTGGGACTTACCTGGGTAAATTACTGATACCAGCCGGGTACAGTTCAGATTTAAACTGGGATTTGCCCGTGTAAATTACTCATACCAGCCGGGTACAGGTCAGATTTAAACTGGGATTTACCCGGGTAAATTACTGATACCAGCGGGTACAGGTCTGATTTAAACTGGGATTTACCCGGGTAAATTACTGATACCCTCCGGGTACAGGTCAGATTTAAACTGGGATTTACCCGGGTAAGTTACTGATACCAGCCGGGTACAGGTCAGATTTGAACTGGGATTTTCCCGGGTAAATTACTGATACCAGCCGGGTACAGCTCGGATTTAAACTTGGATTTACCCTGGTAAATTACTGATAACAGCCGGGTACAGGTCAGATTTAAACTGGGATTTACCCGCGTAAATTACTAATACCAGCCGTGTACAGGTCTGAATTAAACTGGGATTTACCCTGGTAAATTACTGATAACAGCCGGGTACAGGTCAGATTTAAACTGGGATTTACCCGCGTAAATTACTGATACCAGCCGTGTACAGGTCTGAATTAAACTATGATTTACCTGGGTAAATTACTTATACCAGCCAGGTACAGGTCTGATTTAAACAGGGGTTTACTCGCCTAAATTACTGATACCAGCCGTGTACAGGTCAGATTTAAACTGGGATTTACCCGGGTAAATTACTGATACCAGCCGCGTACAGGTCAGAATGAAAATGTGATTTACCCGGGTAAATTACTGATAACAGCCGGGTACAGGTCAGATTTAAACTGGGATTTACCCAGGTAAATTACTGATACCAGCCGGGTACAGGTCAGATTTAAACTGGGATTTACCCGGGTAAATTACTGATACCAGCCGGGTACAGGTCAGATTTAAACTGGGATGTACCCGGGTAAATTACTGATACCAGCCAGGTACAGGTCAGATTTAAACTGGGATTTACCTCGGTAAATTACTGATACCAGCCGGGTACAGGTCAGATTTAAACTGGGATTTACCCGGGTAAATTACTGATACCAGCCGGGTACAGGTCAGATTTAAACTGGGATTTACCCATGTAAATTACTGACACCAGACGGGTACAGGTCAGATTTAAACTGGGATTTACCCGGGTAAATTACTGATACCAGCCGCGTACAGGTCAGATTTAAACTGGGATATACCCGGGTAAATTACTGATACCAGCGGGTACAGGTCAGATTTAAACTGGGATTTACCCTGGTAAATTACTGATACCAGCCGGGTACAGGTCAGATTTAAACTGGGATTTAGCCGGGTAAATTACTGATACCGGCCGGGTACAGGTCAGATTTAAACTGGGATTTACCCTGGTAAATTACTGATACCAGCAGGGTACAGGTGAGATTTAAAATGGGATTTACCCGGGTAAATTACTGATACCTGCCGGGTACATGTCAGATTTAAACTGGCATTTACCCTGGTAAATTACTGATACCAGCCGGGTACAGGTCAGATTTAGACTGGGATTTACCCCGGTAAATTGCTGATAACTGCCGGGTACAGGTGAGATTTAAACTGGGATTTACCCTGGTAAATTACTGATACCAGCTGGGTACTGGTCAGATTTAAACTGGGATTTACCCGGGTAAATTACTGATACCAGCCGGGTACAGGTCTGATTTAAATTGGGATTTACCCGGGTAAGTTACTGATACCAGCCACGTACAGGTCAGATTTAAACTGAGATTTACCCGGGTAAATTATTGATACCAGGCGGGTACAGATCAGATTTAACCTGGGATTTACCCGGGTAAATTACTGATACCAGCCGGGTACAGGTCAGATTTAAACTGGGATTTACCCGGGTAAATTACTGACACCAGCCAGGTACTGGTCAGATTTAAACTGGCATTTACCCGGGTAAATTACTGATACCTGCCGGGTACAGGTCATATTTAACCTGGGATTTACCCGGGTAAATTTCTGATACCAGCCGGGTACTGGTCAGAATTAAACTGGGATTTACCCGGGTAAATTACTGATACCAGCGGGTACAGGTCAGATTTAAACTGGGGTTTACCCTGGTAAATTACTCATACCAGCCGGGTACAGGACAGATTTAAACTGGTATTTACCCGGGTAAATTACTGATACCAGCCGGGTACAGGTCAGATTTAAACTGGGATTTATCCGGGAAAATTACTGATACCAGCAGGGTACAGGTGAGGTTTAAAATGGGATTTACCCTGGTAAATTACTGATACCAGCCGGGTACTGGTCAGATTTAAACTGGAATTTACCCGGGTAAATTACTGATACCAGCCGGGTACAGGTCTGATTTAAATTGGGATTTATCAGGGTAAATTACTGATACCAGCCACGTACAGATCAGATTTAACCTGGGGTTTGCCCGGGTAAATTACTGATACCAGCCGGGTACAGGTCAGAATTAAACTGGGATTTACCCGGGTAAATTACTGACACCAGCCGGGTGCTGGTCAGATTTAATTTTGGATTTACCCGGGTAAATTACTGATACCAGCCGGGTACAGGTCAGATTTAAACTGGGATTTACCCTGGTAAATTAATGATACCAGCCGGGTACAGGTCAGATTTAAACTGGGATTTACCCGGGTAAATTACTGATACCAGCCGGGTATAGGTCAGATTTAAACTGGGATTTACCCGGGTAAGTTACTGATACCAGCCACGTACAGGTCAGATTTAAACTGGGATTTACCCTGGTAAATTACTGATACCAGCCGGGTACAGGTCAGATTTAAACTGGCATTTACCCTGGTAAATTACTGATACCAGCCGGGTACAGGTCAGATCAAAACTGGGACTTACCTGGGTAAATTACTGATACCAGCCGGGTACAGTTCAGATTTAAACTGGGATTTGCCCGTGTAAATTACTCATACCAGCCGGGTACAGGTCAGATTTAAACTGGGATTTACCCGGGTAAATTACTGATACCAGCGGGTACAGGTCTGATTTAAACTGGGATTTACCCGGGTAAATTACTGATACCCTCCGGGTACAGGTCAGATTTAAACTGGGATTTACCCAGGTAAATTACTGATACCAGCCGGGTACAGGTCAGATTTGAACTGGGATTTTCCCGGGTAAACTACTGATACCAGCCGGGTACAGCTCGGATTTAACCTGGGATTTACCCGGGTAAATTTCTGATACCAGCCGGGTACTGGTCAGAATTAAACTGGGATTTATCCGGGTAAATTACTGATACCAGCGGGTACAGGTCAGATTTAAACTGGGATTTACCCTGGTAAATTACTCATACCAGCCGGGTACAGGACAGATTTAAACTGGGATTTAGCCGGGTAAATTACTGATACCAGCCGGGTACAGGTCAGATTTAAACTGGGATTTATCGGGAAAATTACTGATACCAGCAGGGTACAGGTGAGGTTTAAAATGGGATTTACCCTGGTAAATTACTGATACCAGCCGGGTACTGGTCAGATTTAAACTGGAATTTACCCGGGTAAATTACTGATACCAGCCGGGTACAGGTCTGATTTAAATTGGGATTTATCAGGGTAAATTACTGATACCAGCCACGTACAGATCAGATTTAACCTGGGGTTTGCCCGGGTAAATTACTGATACCAGCCGGGTACAGGTCAAATTTAAACTGGGATTTACCCGGGTAAATTACTGATGCCAGCCGGGTACATGTCAGATTTAAACAGGGATTTACCCTTGTAAATTACTGATACCAGCCGGGTACAGGTCAGATTTAAACTGGGATTTACCCTGGTAAATTAATGATACCAGCCGGGTACAGGTCAGATTTAAACTGGGATTTACCCGGGTTAATTACTGATACCAGCCGGGTACTGTTCAGATTTAAACTGGGATTTACCTGGGTAAATTACTGATACCAGCCGGGTACAGGTCTTATTTAAATTGGGATTTACCCGGGTAAATTACTGATACCAGCCGGGTACAGGTGAGATTTAAACTGGGATTTACCCTGGTAAATTACTGATACCAGCCGGGTACAGGTCAGATTTAAACTGGCATTTACCCTGGTAAATTACTGATACCAGCCGGGTACAGGTCAGATTTAAACTGGCATTTACCCGGGTAAATTACTGATACCAGCCGGGTACAGGTCAGATTTAAACTGGGATTTACCCTGGTAAATTAATGATACCAGCCGGGTACAGGTCAGATTTAAACTGGGATTTACCCGGGTAAATTACTGATACCAGCCGGGTATAGGTCAGATTTAAACTGGGATTTACCCGGGTAAGTTACTGATACCAGCCACGTACAGGTCAGATTTAAACTGGGATTTACCCTGGTAAATTACTGATACCAGCCGGGTACAGGTCAGATTTAAACTGGCATTTACCCTGGTAAATTACTGATACCAGCCGGGTACAGGTCAGATCAAAACTGGGACTTACCTGGGTAAATTACTGATACCAGCCGGGTACAGTTCAGATTTAAACTGGGATTTGCCCGTGTAAATTACTCATACCAGCCGGGTACAGGTCAGATTTAAACTGGGATTTACCCGGGTAAATTACTGATACCAGCGGGTACAGGTCTGATTTAAACTGGGATTTACCCGGGTAAATTACTGATACCCTCCGGGTACAGGTCAGATTTAAACTGGGATTTACCCAGGTAAATTACTGATACCAGCCGGGTACAGGTCAGATTTGAACTGGGATTTTCCCGGGTAAACTACTGATACCAGCCGGGTACAGCTCGGATTTAACCTGGGATTTACCCGGGTAAATTTCTGATACCAGCCGGGTACTGGTCAGAATTAAACTGGGATTTACCCGGGTAAATTACTGATACCAGCGGGTACAGGTCAGATTTAAACTGGGATTTACCCTGGTAAATTACTCATACCAGCCGGGTACAGGACAGATTTAAACTGGGATTTAGCCGGGTAAATTACTGATACCAGCCGGGTACAGGTCAGATTTAAACTGGGATTTATCGGGAAAATTACTGATACCAGCAGGGTACAGGTGAGGTTTAAAATGGGATTTACCCTGGTAAATTACTGATACCAGCCGGGTACTGGTCAGATTTAAACTGGAATTTACCCGGGTAAATTACTGATACCAGCCGGGTACAGGTCTGATTTAAATTGGGATTTATCAGGGTAAATTACTGATACCAGCCACGTACAGATCAGATTTAACCTGGGGTTTGCCCGGGTAAATTACTGATACCAGCCGGGTACAGGTCAAATTTAAACTGGGATTTACCCGGGTAAATTACTGATGCCAGCCGGGTACATGTCAGATTTAAACAGGGATTTACCCTGGTAAATTACTGATACCAGCCGGGTACAGGTCAGATTTAAACTGGGATTTACCCTGGTAAATTAATGATACCAGCCGGGTACAGGTCAGATTTAAACTGGGATTTACCCGGGTTAATTACTGATACCAGCCGGGTACTGTTCAGATTTAAACTGGGATTTACCTGGGTAAATTACTGATACCAGCCGGGTACAGGTCTAATTTAAATTGGGATTTACCCGGGTAAATTACTGATACCAGCCGGGTACAGGTGAGATTTAAACTGGGATTTACCCTGGTAAATTACTGATACCAGCCGGGTACAGGTCAGATTTAAACTGGCATTTACCCTGGTAAATTACTGATACCAGCCGGGTACAGGTCAGATTTAAACTGGCATTTACCCGGGTAAATTACTGATACCAGCCGGGTACAGGTCAGATTTAAACTGGGATTTACCTGGGTAAATTACTGATACCAGCCGGGTACAGGTCAGATTTAAATTGGGATTTACCCGGGTAAATTACTGATACCAGCCGGGTACAGGTCAGATTTAAACTGGGATTTACCCGGGTAAATTACTGATACCAGCCGGGTACAGGTCAGATCAAAACTGGGACTTACCTGGGTAAATTACTGATACCAGCCGGGTACAGTTCAGATTTAAACTGGGATTTGCCCGTGTAAATTACTCATACCAGCCGGGTACAGGTCAGATTTAAACTGGGATTTACCCGGGTAAATTACTGATACCAGCGGGTACAGGTCTGATTTAAACTGGGATTTACCCGGGTAAATTACTGATACCCTCCGGGTACAGGTCAGATTTAAACTGGGATTTACCCAGGTGAGTTACTGATACCAGCCGGGTACAGGTCAGATTTGAACTGGGATTTTCCCGGGTAAATTACTGATACCAGCCGGGTACAGCTCGGATTTAAACTGGGATTTACCCTGGTAAATTACTGATAACAGCCGGGTACAGGTCAGATTTAAACTGGGATTTACCCGCGTAAATTACTAATACCAGCCGTGTACAGGTCTGAATTAAACCGGGATTTACCCTGGTAAATTACTGTTAACAGCCGGGTACAGGTCAGATTTACACTGGGATTTACCCGCGTAAATTACTGATACCAGCCATGTACAGGTCTGAATTAAACTATGATTTACCTGGGTAAATTACTTATACCAGCCGTGTACAGGTCAGATTTAAACTGGGATTTACCCAGGTAAATTACTGATACCAGCGGCGTACAGGTCAGAATGAAAATGGGATTTACCCGGGTAAATTACTGATAACAGCCGGGTACAGGTCAGATTTAAACTGGGATTTACCCAGGTAAATTACTGATACCAGCCGGGTACAGGTCAGATTTAAACTGGGATTTACCCGGGTAAATTACTGATACCAGCCGGGTACAGGTCAGATTTAAACTGGGATGTACCCTGGTAAATTACTGATACCAGCCGGGTACAGGTCAGATTTAAACTGGGATTTACCTGGGTAAATTACTAATACCAGCCGGGGACAGGTCTGATTTAAACTGGGATGTACCCAGGTAAATTACTGACACCAGCCGGGTACAGGTCAGATTTAAACTGGGATTTACCCGGGTAAATTACTGATACCAGCCGGGTACAGGTCAGATTTAAACTGGGATATACCCGGGTAAATTACTGATACCAGCGGGTACAGGTCAGATTTAAACTGGGATTTACCCTGGTAAATTACTGATACCAGCCGGGTACAGGTCAGATTTAATTTGGGATTTATCCGGGAAAATTACTGATACCAGCAGGGTACAGGTGAGATTTAAAATGGGATTTACCCGGGTAAATTACTGATACCAGCCGGGTACATGTCAGATTTAAACTGGCATTTACCCTGGTAAATTACTGATACCAGCTGGGTACAGGTCAGATTTAGACTGGGATTTACCCCGGTAAATTGCTGATAACTGCCGGGTACAGGTCTGATTTAATTTGGGATTTACCCGGGTAAATTACTGATACCAGCCACGTACATGTCAGATTTAAACTGGCATTTACCCGGGTAAATTATTGATACCAGGCGGGTACTGGTCAGATTTAAACTGGAATTTACCCGGGTAAATTACTGATACCAGCCGGGTACAGGTCTGATTTAAATTGGGATTTATCAGGGTAAATTACTGATACCAGCCACGTACAGATCAGATTTAACCTGGGGTTTGCCCGGGTAAATTACTGATACCAGCCGGGTACAGGTCAAATTTAAACTGGGATTTACCCGGGTAAATTACTGATGCCAGCCGGGTACATGTCAGATTTAAACAGGGATTTACCCTTGTAAATTACTGATACCAGCCGGGTACAGGTCAGATTTAAACTGGGATTTACCCTGGTAAATTAATGATACCAGCCGGGTACAGGTCAGATTTAAACTGGGATTTACCCGGGTTAATTACTGATACCAGCCGGGTACTGTTCAGATTTAAACTGGGATTTACCTGGGTAAATTACTGATACCAGCCGGGTACAGGTCTAATTTAAATTGGGATTTACCCGGGTAAATTACTGATACCAGCCGGGTACAGGTGAGATTTAAACTGGGATTTACCCTGGTAAATTACTGATACCAGCCGGGTACAGGTCAGATTTAAACTGGCATTTACCCTGGTAAATTACTGATACCAGCCGGGTACAGGTCAGATTTAAACTGGCATTTACCCGGGTAAATTACTGATACCAGCCGGGTACAGGTCAGATTTAAACTGGGATTTACCCTGGTAAATTAATGATACCAGCCGGGTACAGGTCAGATTTAAACTGGGATTTACCCGGGTAAATTACTGATACCAGCCGGGTATAGGTCAGATTTAAACTGGGATTTACCCGGGTAAGTTACTGATACCAGCCACGTACAGGTCAGATTTAAACTGGGATTTACCCTGGTAAATTACTGATACCAGCCGGGTACAGGTCAGATTTAAACTGGCATTTACCCTGGTAAATTACTGATACCAGCCGGGTACAGGTCAGATCAAAACTGGGACTTACCTGGGTAAATTACTGATACCAGCCGGGTACAGTTCAGATTTAAACTGGGATTTGCCCGTGTAAATTACTCATACCAGCCGGGTACAGGTCAGATTTAAACTGGGATTTACCCGGGTAAATTACTGATACCAGCGGGTACAGGTCTGATTTAAACTGGGATTTACCCGGGTAAATTACTGATACCCTCCGGGTACAGGTCAGATTTAAACTGGGATTTACCCAGGTAAATTACTGATACCAGCCGGGTACAGGTCAGATTTGAACTGGGATTTTCCCGGGTAAACTACTGATACCAGCCGGGTACAGCTCGGATTTAACCTGGGATTTACCCGGGTAAATTTCTGATACCAGCCGGGTACTGGTCAGAATTAAACTGGGATTTACCCGGGTAAATTACTGATACCAGCGGGTACAGGTCAGATTTAAACTGGGATTTACCCTGGTAAATTACTCATACCAGCCGGGTACAGGACAGATTTAAACTGGGATTTAGCCGGGTAAATTACTGATACCAGCCGGGTACAGGTCAGATTTAAACTGGGATTTATCGGGAAAATTACTGATACCAGCAGGGTACAGGTGAGGTTTAAAATGGGATTTACCCTGGTAAATTACTGATACCAGCCGGGTACTGGTCAGATTTAAACTGGAATTTACCCGGGTAAATTACTGATACCAGCCGGGTACAGGTCTGATTTAAATTGGGATTTATCAGGGTAAATTACTGATACCAGCCACGTACAGATCAGATTTAACCTGGGGTTTGCCCGGGTAAATTACTGATACCAGCCGGGTACAGGTCAAATTTAAACTGGGATTTACCCGGGTAAATTACTGATGCCAGCCGGGTACATGTCAGATTTAAACAGGGATTTACCCTGGTAAATTACTGATACCAGCCGGGTACAGGTCAGATTTAAACTGGGATTTACCCTGGTAAATTAATGATACCAGCCGGGTACAGGTCAGATTTAAACTGGGATTTACCCGGGTTAATTACTGATACCAGCCGGGTACTGTTCAGATTTAAACTGGGATTTACCTGGGTAAATTACTGATACCAGCCGGGTACAGGTCTAATTTAAATTGGGATTTACCCGGGTAAATTACTGATACCAGCCGGGTACAGGTGAGATTTAAACTGGGATTTACCCTGGTAAATTACTGATACCAGCCGGGTACAGGTCAGATTTAAACTGGCATTTACCCTGGTAAATTACTGATACCAGCCGGGTACAGGTCAGATTTAAACTGGCATTTACCCGGGTAAATTACTGATACCAGCCGGGTACAGGTCAGATTTAAACTGGGATTTACCTGGGTAAATTACTGATACCAGCCGGGTACAGGTCAGATTTAAATTGGGATTTACCCGGGTAAATTACTGATACCAGCCGGGTACAGGTCAGATTTAAACTGGGATTTACCCGGGTAAATTACTGATACCAGCCGGGTACAGGTCAGATCAAAACTGGGACTTACCTGGGTAAATTACTGATACCAGCCGGGTACAGTTCAGATTTAAACTGGGATTTGCCCGTGTAAATTACTCATACCAGCCGGGTACAGGTCAGATTTAAACTGGGATTTACCCGGGTAAATTACTGATACCAGCGGGTACAGGTCTGATTTAAACTGGGATTTACCCGGGTAAATTACTGATACCCTCCGGGTACAGGTCAGATTTAAACTGGGATTTACCCAGGTGAGTTACTGATACCAGCCGGGTACAGGTCAGATTTGAACTGGGATTTTCCCGGGTAAATTACTGATACCAGCCGGGTACAGCTCGGATTTAAACTGGGATTTACCCTGGTAAATTACTGATAACAGCCGGGTACAGGTCAGATTTAAACTGGGATTTACCCGCGTAAATTACTAATACCAGCCGTGTACAGGTCTGAATTAAACCGGGATTTACCCTGGTAAATTACTGTTAACAGCCGGGTACAGGTCAGATTTACACTGGGATTTACCCGCGTAAATTACTGATACCAGCCATGTACAGGTCTGAATTAAACTATGATTTACCTGGGTAAATTACTTATACCAGCCGTGTACAGGTCAGATTTAAACTGGGATTTACCCAGGTAAATTACTGATACCAGCCGGGTACAGGTCAGATTTAAACTGGGATTTACCCGGGTAAATTACTGATACCAGCCGGGTACAGGTCAGATTTAAACTGGGATGTACCCTGGTAAATTACTGATACCAGCCGGGTACAGGTCAGATTTAAACTGGGATTTACCTGGGTAAATTACTAATACCAGCCGGGGACAGGTCTGATTTAAACTGGGATGTACCCAGGTAAATTACTGACACCAGCCGGGTACAGGTCAGATTTAAACTGGGATTTACCCGGGTAAATTACTGATACCAGCCGGGTACAGGTCAGATTTAAACTGGGATATACCCGGGTAAATTACTGATACCAGCGGGTACAGGTCAGATTTAAACTGGGATTTACCCTGGTAAATTACTGATACCAGCCGGGTACAGGTCAGATTTAATTTGGGATTTATCCGGGAAAATTACTGATACCAGCAGGGTACAGGTGAGATTTAAAATGGGATTTACCCGGGTAAATTACTGATACCAGCCGGGTACATGTCAGATTTAAACTGGCATTTACCCTGGTAAATTACTGATACCAGCTGGGTACAGGTCAGATTTAGACTGGGATTTACCCCGGTAAATTGCTGATAACTGCCGGGTACAGGTCTGATTTAATTTGGGATTTACCCGGGTAAATTACTGATACCAGCCACGTACATGTCAGATTTAAACTGGCATTTACCCGGGTAAATTATTGATACCAGGCGGGTACAGATCAGATTTAACCTGGGATTTACCCGGGTAAATTACTGATACCAGCCGGGTACAGGTCAGATTTAAACTGGGATTTACCCGGGTAAATTACTGACACCAGCCAGGTACTGTTCAGATTTAAACTGGCATTTACCCGGGTAAATTACTGATACCAGCCGGGTACAGGTCAGATTTAACCTGGGATTTACCCGGGTAAATTTCTGATACCAGCCGGGTACTGGTCAGATTTAAACTGGGATTTACCCTGGTAAATTACTGATACCAGCTGGGTACTGGTCAGATTTAAACTGGGATTTACCCGGGTAAATTACTGATACCAGCCGGGTACAGGTCTGATTTAAATTGGGATTTACCCGGGTAAGTTACTGATACCAGCCGCGTACAGGTCAGATTTAAACTGGGATTTACCCGGGTGAATTATTGATACCAGGCGGGTACAGATCAGATTTAACCTGGGATTTACCCGGGTAAATTACTGATACCATCCGGGTACAGGTCATATTTAAACTGGGATTTACCCGGGTAAATTACTGACACCAGCCAGGTACTGGTCAGATTTAAACTGGCATTTACCCGGGTAAATTACTGATACCTGCCGGGTACAGGTCATATTTAACCTGGGATTTACCCGGGTAAATTTCTGATACCAGCCGGGTACTGGTCAGAATTAAACTGGGATTTACCCGGGTAAATTACTGATACCAGCGGGTACAGGTCAGATTTAAACTGGGATTTACCCTGGTAAATTACTCATACCAGCCGGGTACAGGACAGATTTAAACTGGGATTTAGCCGGGTAAATTACTGATACCAGCCGGGTACAGGTCAGATTTAAACTGGGATTTATGCGGGGAAAATTACTGATACCAGCAGGGTACAGGTGAGGTTTAAAATGGGATTTACCCTGGTAAATTACTGATACCAGCCGGGTACTGGTCAGATTTAAACTGGAATTTTACCCGGGTAAATTACTGATACCAGCCGGGTACAGGTCAGATTTAAACTGGAATTTACCCGGGTAAATTACTGATACCAGCCGGGTACCGGTCTGATTTAAATTGGGATTTATCAGGGGTAAATTACTGATACCAGCCACGTACAGATCAGATTTAACCTGGGGTTTGCCCGGGTAAATTACTGATACCTGCCGGGGTACAGGTCAGATTTAAACTGGGATTTACCCGGGTAAATTACTGACACCAGCCGGGTGCTGGTCAGATTTAATTTTGGATTTACCCGGGTAAATTACTGATACCAGCCGGGGTACAGGTCAGATTTAAACTGGGATTTACCCTGGTAAATTAATGATACCAGCCGGGTACAGGTCAGATTTAAACTGGGATTTACCCGGGTTAATTACTGATACCAGCCGGGTACTGTTCAGATTTAAACTGGGTTTTACCTGGGTAAATTACTGATACCAGCCGGGTACAGGTCTAATTTAAATTGGGATTTACCCGGGTAAATTACTGATACCAGCCGGGTACAGGTGAGATTTAAACTGGGATTTTACCCTGGTAAATTACTGATACCAGCCGGGTACAGGTCAGATTTAAACTGGCATTTACCGGGTAAATTACTGATACCAGCCGGGTACAGATCAGATTTAAACTGGGATTTACCCGGGTAAATTACTGATACCAGCCGGGGTACAGGTCAGATCAAAACTGGGACTTACCTGGGTAAATTACTGATACCAGCCGGGTACAGTTCAGATTTAAACTGGGATTTGCCCGTGTAAATTACTCATACCAGCCGGGTACAGGTCAGATTTAAACTGGGATTTACCCGGGGTAAATTACTGATACCAGCGGGGTACAGGTCTGATTTAAACTGGGATTTACCCGGGTAAATTACTGATACCCTCCGGGTACAGGTCAGATTTAAACTGGGATTTACCCGGGTAAGTTACTGATACCAGCCGGGTACAGGTCAGATTTGAACTGGGATTTTCCCGGGTAAATTACTGATACCAGCCGGGTACAGCTCGGATTTAAACTGGGATTAACCCTGGTAAATTACTGATAACAGCCGGGTACAGGTCAGATTTAAACTGGGATTTACCCGCGTAAATTACTAATACCAGCCGTGTACAGGTCTGAATTAAACTGGGATTTACCCTGGTAAATTACTGATAACAGCCGGGGTACAGGTCAGATTTAAACTGGGATTTACCCGCGTAAATTACTGATACCAGCCATGTACAGGTCTGAATTAAACTATGATTTACCTGGGTAAATTACTTATACCAGCCGTGTACAGGTCAGATTTAAACTGGGATTTACCCAGGTAAATTACTGATACCAGCGGCGTACAGGTCAGAATCAAAATGGGATTTACCCGGGGTAAATTACTGATAACAGCCGGGTACAGGTCAGATTTAAACTGGCATTTACCCAGGTAAATTACTGATACCAGCCGGGTACAGGTCAGATTTAAACTGGGATTTACCCGGGTAAATTACTGATACCAGCCGGGTACAGGTCAGATTTAAACTGGGATGTACCCTGGTAAATTACTGATACCAGCCGGGTACAGGTCAGATTTAAACTGGGATTTACCTGGGTAAATTACTGATACCAGCCGGGTACAGGTCTGATTTAAACTGGCATGTACCCAGGTAAATTACTGACACCAGCCGGGTACAGGTCAGATTTAAACTGGGATTTACCCGGGTAAATTACTGATACCAGCCGGGTACAGGTCAGATTAAACTGGGATATACCCGGGTAAATTACTGATACCAGCGGGTACAGGTCAGATTTAAACTGGGATTTACCCTGGTAAATTACTGATACCAGCCGGGTACAGGTCAGATTTAATTTGGGATTTATCCGGGAAAATTACTGATACCAGCAGGGTACAGGTGAGATTTAAAATGGGATTTACCCGGGTAAATTACTGATACCAGCCGGGTACATGTCAGATTTAAACTGGCATTTACCCTGGTAAATTACTGATACCAGCTGGGTACAGGTCAGATTTAGACTGGGATTTACCCCGGTAAATTGCTGATAACTGCCGGGTACAGGTCTGATTTAATTTGGGATTTACCCGGGTAAATTACTGATACCAGCCACGTACATGTCAGATTTAAACTGGCATTTTCCCGGGTAAATTATTGATACCAGGCGGGTACAGATCAGATTTAACCTGGATTTACCCGGGTAAATTACTGATACCAGCCGGGTACAGGTCAGATTTAAACTGGGATTTACCCGGGTAAATTACTGACACCAGCCAGGTACTGTTCAGATTTTAAACTGGCATTATCCGGGTAAATTACTGATACCAGCCGGGTACAGGTCAGATTTAACCTGGGATTTACCCGGGTAAATTTCTGATACCAGCCGGGTACTGGTCAGATTTAAACTGGGATTTACCCGGGTAAATTACTGATACCAGCGGGTACAGGTCAGATTTAAACTGGGATTTACCCTGGTAAATTACTGATACCAGCCGGGTACAGGTCAGATTTAAACTGGGATTTAGCCGGGTAAATTACTGATACCAGCCGGGTACAGGTCAGATTTAAACTGGGATTTATCCGGGAAAAATTACTGATACCCGCAGGGTACAGGTGAGGTTTAAAATGGGATTTACCCTGGTAAATTACTGATACCAGCCGGGTACTGGTCAGATTTAAACTGGAATTTACCCGGGTAAATTACTGATACCAGCCGGGTACAGGTC
>JANJGN010004047.1:0-37251 GCA_026770705.1 Isurus oxyrinchus
CCAGAAACTGACCCCCTCCCTATCTCCCTGTAACCCCCTCCAGCACTGACCCCCCTCCCTATCACCCTGTAACCTCCTCCAGCACTGACCCCCCTCCCTATCCCTGTCACCCCCTGCAGCACTGACCCTCCTCCCTATCTCTGTAACCCCCTCCAGCACTGACCCTCCTCCCTATCCCCGTAACCCCCTCCAGCACTGATCCCCGCCCTATCTCTGTAACCCCCTCCAGCCCCTACACCCCTCCCTATCTCTGTAACCCCCTCCAGCACTGACCCCCCTCCCTATCCCTGTAACCACCTCCAGCACTGACCCCCTCACTATCCCCCTGTAACCCCCTCCAGCACTGACCCCCCTCCCTATACCTCTCACACCCTCAAGCACTGAACCCCTCCTATCCCTGTAACCCCCTCCAGCACTGATCCCCCTCCCTATCTCTGTAACCTCCTCCAGAACTGAACCCCTCCCTATCCCTGTAACCCCCTCCAGCACTGAACCCCCTCCCTATCTCTGTAACCTCCTCCAGAACTGACCCCCTCCCTATCTCTGTAACCCCCTCCAGCACTGACCCCCTCCCTATCTCTGTAACCCCCTCCAGCACTGACCCCCCTCCCTATCTCTGTAACCTCCTCCAGAACTGACCCCCTCCCTATCTCTGTAACCCCCTCCAGCACTGACCCCCCTCCCTATCTCTGTAACCTCCTCCAGAACTGACCCCCTCCCTATCTCTGTAACCCCCTCCAGCACTGACCCCCTCCCTATCTCCCTGTCACCCCCTCCAGCACTGACCCCCCTCCCTATCACACTGTAACCCCCTCCAGCACTGACCCCTCTCCCTATCCCTGTCACCCCCTCCAGCACTGACCCCCTCTCTATCCCCGTAACCCCCTCCAGCACTGATCCCCGCCCTATCTCTGTAACCCCCTCCAGCACTGACCCCCCTCCCTAACTCTGTAACCCCCTCCAGCACTGACCCCCTCCCTAACTCTGTAACCCCCTCCAGCCCCTACACCCTCCCTATTCCTGTAACCCACTCCAACACTGACCCCACTCCCTATCCAGCACTGACCCCCCTCCATATCCCCCTGTAACCCCCTCCAACACTGACCACCTCCCTATCCCTGTAACCCCCTCCAGCAATGACCCCCTCCCTATCTCTGTAATCCCCTCCAGCACTGACCCCCTCCCTATCCCTGTCACCTCCTCCAGCCTCTACACCCCTCCCTATCTCTGTAACCTCCTCCACCCCTACACCCCTCCCTAACTCTGTAACCTCCTCACCCCTACACCCCTCCCTATCTCTGTAACCTCCTGCAGACCCTACACCCCTCACTATTCCTGTAACCTCCTCCAGCCCCTACAACCCTCCCTATCTCTGTAACCTCCTCCAGCCCCTACACCCCTCCCTATCTCTGTAACCTCCTCCAGCCCCTACAAACCTCCCTATCTCTGTAACCTCCTCCAGCCCCTACACACCTCCCTATCTCTGTAACCTCCTCCAGCCCCTACACCCCTCCCTATCTCTGTAACCTCCTCCAGCCCCTACACCCCTCCCTCTCTCTGTAACCTCCTCCAGCCCCTACACCCCTCCCTATCTCTGTAACCTCCTCCAGGCCCTACACCCCTCCCTATCTCTGTAACCTCCTCCAGGCCCTACACCTCTCCCTATCTCTGTAACCTCCTCCAGCCCCTACACCCCTCCCTATCTCTGTAACCTCCTCCAGCCCCTACACCCCTCCCTATCGCTGTAACCTCCTCCAGGCCCTACACCCCTCCCTACCTCTGTAGCCTCCTCCAGCACCTACACCCCTCCCTATCTCTGTAACCTCCTCCAGCCCCTACACACCTCCCTATCTCTGTAAACTCCTCCAGCACTGACCCCCCTCCCTATCTCTGTAACCTCCTCCAGCCCCTACACCCCTCCCTATCTCTGTAACCTCCTCCAGCTCCTACAACCCTCCCTATCTCTGTAACCTCCTCCAGCCCCCTACACCCCTCCGTATCTCTGTAACCTCCTCCAGCCCCCTACACCCCTCCCTATCCCTGTAACCCCCTCCAGCACTGACCCCCCTCCCTATCCCCCTGTAACCCCCTCCAGCCCCTACACCCTCCCTATCCCTGTAACCCCCTCCAGCACTGACCCCCCTCCCTATACCTATAACCCCCTCCAGCACTGACCCCCTCACTATCCCCCTGTAACCCCCTCCAGCACTGACCCCCCCTCCCTATACCTCTCATCCCTCCAGCACTGACCCCCTCCCTATCCCTGTAAGCCCCTCCAGCACTGACCCCCCTACCTATCCCTGTAACCTCCTCCAGAACTGACCCCCTCCCTATCTCCCTGTAACCCCCTCCAGCACTGACCCCCCTCCCTATCACCCTGTAACCTCCTCCAGCACTGACCCCCCTCCCTATCCCTGTCACCCCCTGCAGCACTGACCCTCCTCCCTATCTCTGTAACCCCCTCCAGCACTGACCCTCCTCCCTATCCCCGTAACCCCCTCCAGCACTGATCCCCGCCCTATCTCTGTAACCCCCTCCAGCCCCTACACCCCTCCCTATCTCTGTAACCCCCTCCAGCACTGACCCCCCTCCCTATCCCTGTAACCACCTCCAGCACTGACCCCCTCACTATCCCCCTGTAACCCCCTCCAGCACTGACCCCCCTCCCTATACCTCTCACACCCTCAAGCACTGAACCCCTCCCTATCCCTGTAACCCCCTCCAGCACTGATCCCCCTCCCTATCTCTGTAACCTCCTCCAGAACTGAACCCCTCCCTATCCCTGTAACCCCCTCCAGCACTGAACCCCCTCCCTATCTCTGTAACCTCCTCCAGAACTGACCCCCTCCCTATCTCTGTAACCCCCTCCAGCACTGACCCCCTCCCTATCTCTGTAACCCCCTCCAGCACTGACCCCCCTCCCTATCTCTGTAACCTCCTCCAGAACTGACCCCCTCCCTATCTCTGTAACCCCCTCCAGCACTGACCCCCCTCCCTATCTCTGTAACCTCCTCCAGAACTGACCCCCTCCCTATCTCTGTAACCCCCTCCAGCACTGACCCCCTCCCTATCTCCCTGTCACCCCCTCCAGCACTGACCCCCCTCCCTATCACACTGTAACCCCCTCCAGCACTGACCCCTCTCCCTATCCCTGTCACCCCCTCCAGCACTGACCCCCTCTCTATCCCCGTAACCCCCTCCAGCACTGATCCCCGCCCTATCTCTGTAACCCCCTCCAGCACTGACCCCCCTCCCTAACTCTGTAACCCCCTCCAGCACTGACCCCCTCCCTAACTCTGTAACCCCCTCCAGCCCCTACACCCTCCCTATTCCTGTAACCCACTCCAACACTGACCCCACTCCCTATCCAGCACTGACCCCCCTCCATATCCCCCTGTAACCCCCTCCAACACTGACCACCTCCCTATCCCTGTAACCCCCTCCAGCAATGACCCCCTCCCTATCTCTGTAATCCCCTCCAGCACTGACCCCCTCCCTATCCCTGTCACCTCCTCCAGCCTCTACACCCCTCCCTATCTCTGTAACCTCCTCCACCCCTACACCCCTCCCTAACTCTGTAACCTCCTCACCCCTACACCCCTCCCTATCTCTGTAACCTCCTCCAGCCCCTACACACCTCCCTATCTCCGTAACCTCCTCCAGCCCCTACACCCCTTCCTATCCTTGTAACTTCCTCCAGCCCCTACAACTCTCCCTATCTCTGTTACCTCCTCCAGTCCCTACACCCCTCCCTATCTCTATAACCTCCTCCAGCCCCTACAACCCTCCCTATCCCTGTCACCCCCTCCAGCACTGACCCCCCTCCCTTTATCTGTAACCCCCTCCAGCACTCAACCCCCTCCCTATCACTGTAACCAACTCCAGAACTGACCACCCTCCCTATCCCTGTAACCCCTTCCAGCCCCTGCACCTCTCCCTATCTCTATAACGGCCTCCAGCACTGAACCCCCTCCCTATCTCTGTAACCACCTTCAGCAATGACACCCCTCCCTATCTCTGTAAACCCGTCTAGCCCCTACACCCCTCCCTAACTCTGTAACCTCCTCCAGCCCCTACAACCCTCCCTATCTCTGTAACCTCCTCCAGCCCCTACAACCCTCCCTATCTCTGTAACCTCCTCCAGCCCCTACACCCCTCCCTATCTCTGTAAGCTCCTCCATCTACACACCTCCCTATCTCTGTAACCTCCTCCAGCCCCTACTACCCTCCCTATCTCTGTAACCTCCTCCAGCCCCTGCACCCCTTCCTATCTCTGTAACCTCCTCCAGTCCCTACAACCCTCCCTATCTCTGTAACCTCCTCCAGCCCCTACACTTCTCCCTATCTCTGTAACCTCCTCCAGCACCTACACCCTTCCCTATCTCTGTAACCTCCTCCAGCCCCTACACCCCTCCCTATCTCTGTAACCTCCTCCAGCCCCCTACTATCCTCCCTATCTCTGTAACCTCCTCCAGCCCCTACAACCCTCCCTATCTCTGTAACCTCCAACAGTCCATACAACCCTTCCTATATCTGTAACCTCCTCCAGAAATGACATCCCTTCCTATCCATGTAACCCCCCTCCCTATCTCTGTAACCTCCTCCAGCCCCTACACCTCTCCCTACTTCTGTAACCTCCTCCTGTCCCTACACCCCTCCCTATCTCTGTAACCTCCTCCAGCCCCTACACCCCTCCCTATCTCTGTAACCTCCTCCAGCCCCTACACCCATCCCTATCTCTGTAACCCCCTCCAGCACTGACCCCCCTCCCTATATCTGTAACCTCCTCCAGCACCTACACCCCTCCCTATCTCTGTAACCTCCTCCAGCCCCCTAAACCCCTCCCTATCCCTGTAACCTCCACCAGCATCTACACCCCTCTCTATCTCCGTAACCTCCTCCAACCCCTACACCCCTCCCTATCTCTGTAACCTCCTGCAGTCCCTACACCCCTCCCTATCTCTGTAACCTCCTCCAACCCCTACACCCCTCTCGATCTCTGTAACCTCCTGCAGTCCCTACACCCCTCCTTATCTCTGTAACCTCCTCCAGCACTGACACCCCTCCTATCTCTGTAACCTCCTCCAGCCCCTACACCCCTCCCTATCTCTGTAACCTCCTCCAGCCGCTACACCCCTCCCTATCTCTGTAACCTCCTCCAGCCTCTACACCCCTCCCTATCTCTGTAACCTCCTCCAGCCCATACACCCCTCCCTATCTCTGTAACCTTCTCCATCCCCTACACCCCTCCCTATCTCTGTAACCTCCTCCTGCCCCTACACCCCTCCCTATCTCTGTAACCTCCTCCAGCCCCTACACCCCTCCCTTTCTCTGTAACCTCCTCCAGCATCTACAACCCTCGCTATCTCAGCCATCCTCCACCCCTACATCACTCCCTATCACTGTAACCTCCACCAGCCCCTACACCCCTTCCTATCTCCGTAAACTCGTCCACCCCCTACAACCCTCCCTATCTCTGTAACCTCCTCCAGCCCCTACACCCCTCCCTATCTCTGTAACCTCCTCCAGCCCCCTACACTCCTCCCTATTTCTGTAACCTCCTCCAGTCCCCTACACCCCTCCCTATCTCTGTAACCTCCTCCAACCCCTACACCCCTCCCTATCTCTGTAAGCACCTCCAGCCCCCTACTACGCTCCCTAACTCTGTCACCTCCTCCAGCCCCTACACTCCTTCCTATCTCTGTAACCTCCTCCAGCCCCTACACCCCTCCCGATCTCTGTAACCTCCTCCAGCCTCTACACCCCTCCCTAACTCTATAATCTCCTTCAGCCCCTACACCCCTCCCTATCTCTGTAACATCCTCCAGCCCCTACACCCCTCCCTATCTCTGTAACCTCCTCAAGCCCCTACACACTTCCCTATCTCTGTAACCTCCTCCAGCCCCTACACCCCTCCCGATCTCTGTAACCTCCTCCAGCCTCTACACCCCTCCCTAACTCTATAATCTCCTCCAGCCCCTACACCCCTCCCTATCTCTGTAACCTCCTCCAGCCCCTACACCCCTCCCTATCTCTGTAACATCCTCCAGCCCCTACACCCCTCCCTATCTCTGTAACCTCCTCAAGTCCCTACACCCCTCCCTATCTCTGTAACCTCCTCCAGCCCCCTACAACCCTCACTATCTCTGTAACCTCCTCCAGCCCCTACTCCCCACCCTATCTCTGTAACCTCCTCCAGCCCCGACACCCCTCCCTATCTCTGTAAACTCCTCCAAAACCTACACCCCTCCCTATCTCTGTAAACTCCTCCAACCCCTACACCCCTCATGTATCTGTAACCTCCAACAGCCCCTACAACCCTTCCGATCTCTGTAACCTCCTCCAGCCCCTACACCCCTCCCTATACCTGTAACCTCCTCCAACCCCTACACCCATCCCTATCTCTGTAACCCCCTCCAGCACTGACCCCCCTCCCTATATCTGTAACCTCCTCCAGCACCTACACCCCTCCCTATCTCTGTAACCTCCTCCAGCCCCCTAAACCCCTCCCTATCCCTGTAACCTCCACCAGCATCTACACCCCTCTCTATCTCCGTAACCTCCTCCAACCCCTACACCCCTCCCTATCTCTGTAACCTCCTGCAGTCCCTACACCCCTCCCTATCTCTGTAACCTCCTCCAACCCCTACACCCCTCTCGATCTCTGTAACCTCCTGCAGTCCCTACACCCCTCCTTATCTCTGTAACCTCCTCCAGCACTGACACCCCTCCTATCTCTGTAACCTCCTCCAGCCCCTACACCCCTCCCTATCTCTGTAACCTCCTCCAGCCGCTACACCCCTCCCTATCTCTGTAACCTCCTCCAGCCTCTACACCCCTCCCTATCTCTGTAACCTCCTCCAGCCCATACACCCCTCCCTATCTCTGTAACCTTCTCCATCCCCTACACCCCTCCCTATCTCTGTAACCTCCTCCTGCCCCTACACCCCTCCCTATCTCTGTAACCTCCTCCAGCCCCTACACCCCTCCCTTTCTCTGTAACCTCCTCCAGCATCTACAACCCTCGCTATCTCAGCCATCCTCCACCCCTACATCACTCCCTATCACTGTAACCTCCACCAGCCCCTACACCCCTTCCTATCTCCGTAAACTCGTCCACCCCCTACAACCCTCCCTATCTCTGTAACCTCCTCCAGCCCCTACACCCCTCCCTATCTCTGTAACCTCCTCCAGCCCCCTACACTCCTCCCTATTTCTGTAACCTCCTCCAGTCCCCTACACCCCTCCCTATCTCTGTAACCTCCTCCAACCCCTACACCCCTCCCTATCTCTGTAAGCACCTCCAGCCCCCTACTACGCTCCCTAACTCTGTCACCTCCTCCAGCCCCTACACCCCTTCCTATCTCTGTAACCTCCTCCAGCCCCTACACCCCTCCCGATCTCTGTAACCTCCTCCAGCCTCTACACCCCTCCCTAACTCTATAATCTCCTTCAGCCCCTACACCCCTCCCTATCTCTGTAACATCCTCCAGCCCCTACACCCCTCCCTATCTCTGTAACCTCCTCAAGCCCCTACACACTTCCCTATCTCTGTAACCACCTCCAGCCCCTACACCCCTCCCGATCTCTGTAACCTCCTCCAGCCTCTACACCCCTCCCTAACTTTATAATCTCCTCCAGCCCCTACACCCCTCCCTATCTCTGTAACCTCCTCCAGCCCCTACACCCCTCCCTATCTCTGTAACATCCTCCAGCCCCTACACCCCTCCCTATCTCTGTAACCTCCTCCAGCGCCCTACACCCCTCCCTATCTCTGTAACCTCCTCCAGCCCCTACACCCCTCCCTATCTCTGTAACCTCCTCCAGCCCCTACACCCCTCCCTATCTCTGTAACCTCCTCAAGCCCCTACACCCCTCCCTATCTCTGTAACCTCCTCCAGCCCCCTACAACCCTCACTATCTCTGTAACCTCCTCCAGCCCCTACTCCCCACCCTATCTCTGTAACCTCCTCCAGCCCCGACACTCCTCCCTATCTCTGTAACCTCCTCCAGCCCCGACACCCCTCCCTATCTCTGTAAACTCCTCCAAAACCTACACCCCTCCCTATCTCTGTAAACTCCTCCAACCCCTACACCCCTCATGTATCTGTAACCTCCAACAGCCCCTACAACCCTTCCGATCTCTGTAACATCTTGCAGTCTCTACACCCCTCCCTATACCTGGAAACCCCTCCAGAAATGACCCCCTCCCTATCCCCGTAACCCCCTCCAGCACTGATTCACCTCCCTATCTATGTAAACTCCTCCAGCCCACTACACCCCTCCCTATCTCTGTAACCTGCTCCAGTCCCTACACCCCACCCTATCTCTGTCACCACCTCCAGCATCTACACCTCTCTCTATCTCCGTAAACACCTCCAACGCTTACACCCCTCCCTATCTCTGTAACCTCCTCCAGCCTCCTACACCCCTCCCTATCTCTGTAACCTCCTCCAGCCCCTACACCCCTCCCTATCTCTGTAACCTCCTCCAGCCCCTACACCCTCCCTACCTCTGTAACCTCCTCCAGCCCACTGCACCCCTCCCTATCTCTGTAACCTCCTCCAGCCCATACACCCCTCCCTATCTCTGTAACCTCCTCCAGCCTCTACACCCCTCCCTAACTCTATAATCTCCTTCAGCCCCTACACCCCTCCCTATCTCTGTAACCTCCTCCAGCCTCTACACCCCTCCCTATCTCTGTAACCTCCTCCAGCCTCTACACCCCTCCCTAACTCTATAATCTCCTTCAGCCCCTACACCCCTCCCTATCTCTGTAACCTCCTCCAGCCCCTACACCCCTCCCTATCTCTGTAACATCCTCCAGCCCCCTACACTCCTCCCTATCTCTGTAACCTCCTCCAGCCCCTACACCCCTCCCTATCTCTGTAACCTCCTCAAGCCCCTACACACTTCCCTATCTCTGTCACCACCACCAGCATCTACACCTCTCTCTATCTCCGTAAACACCTCCAACGCTTACACCCCTCACTATCTTCGCAAACTCCTCCGAACAATAAAACCCCTCCCTATCTCTGTATTATCACTCAGAGAGCACACAGAGAGGGTACACTCCTGCTGTAATACCCTCTCTGTGTGCTCTCTGAGTTATAACCCCTCCTGCTGTAATACCCTCTCTGTGTGCTCTCTGAGTGATAACTCCTCCTGCTGTAATACCCTCTCTGTGTGCTCTCTGAGTGATAACCCCTCCTGCTGTATTACCCTCTCTGTGTGCTCTCTGAGTGATACCCCCTCCTGCTGTATTACCCTCTCTGTGTGCTCTCTGAGTGATACCCCCTCCTGCTGTAATATCCTCTCTGTGTGCTCTCTGAGTGATAACCCCTCCTGCTGTAATACCCTCTCTGTGTGCTCTCTGAGTGATACCCCCTCCTGCAGTAATACCCTCACTGTGTGCTCTCTGAGTGATACCCCTCCTGCTGTAATACCCTGTCTGTGTGCTCTCTGAGTGATACCCCCTGCTGTAATACCCTCTCTGTGTGCTCTCTGAGTGATACCCCCTCCTGCTGTAATACCCACTCTGTGTGCTCTCTGAGTGATACCCCCTCCTGCTGTAATACCCTCTCTGTGTGCTCTCTGAGTGATACCCCCTCCTGCTGTATTACCCTCTCTGTGTGCTCTCTGAGTGATACCCCTCCTGCTGTATTACCCTCTCTGTGTGCTCTCTGAGTGATACCCCCTCCTGCTGTATTACCCTCTCTGTGTGCTCTCTGAGTGATACCCCTCCTGCTGTATTACCCTCTCTGTGTGCTCTCTGAGTGATACCCCCTCCTGCTGTAATACCCTCTCTGTGTGCTCTCTGAGTGATACCCCCACCTGCTGTAATACCCTCTCTGTGTGCTCTCTGAGTGATACCCCCTCCTGCTGTAATACCCTCTCTGTGTGCCCTCTGAGTGATACCCCCTCCTGCTGTAATACCCTCTCTGTGTGCTCTCTGAGTGATACCCCCTCCTGCTGTATTACCCTCTCTGTGTGCTCTCTGAGTGATACCCCCTCCTGCTGTAATACCCTCTCTTTGTGCTCTCTGAGTGATAACTCCTCCTGCTGTATTACCCTCTCTGTGTGCTCTCTGAGTGATACCCCCTCCTGCTGTAATACCCTCTCTGTGTGCTCTCTGAGTGATAACCCCTCCTGCTGTAATACCCTCTCTGTGTGCTCTCTGAGTGATACCCCCTCCTGCTGTAATACCCTCTCTGTGTGCTCTCTGAGTGATACCCCCTCCTGCTGTATTACCCTCTCTGTGTGCTCTCTGAGTGATAACCCCTCCTGCTGTATTACCCTCTCTGTGTGCTCTCTGAGTGATAACCCCTCCTGCTGTATTACCCTCTCTGTGTGCTCTCTGAGTGATAACCCCTCCTGCTGTATTACCCTCTCTGTGTGCTCTCTGAGTGATACCCCCTCCTGCTGTAATACCCTCTCTGTGTGCTCTCTGAGTGATAACCCCTCCTGCTGTAATACCCTCTCTGTGTGCTCTCTGAGTGATACCCCCTCCTGCTGTAATACCCTCTCTGTGTGCTCTCTGAGTGATACCCCCTCCTGCTGTATTACCCTCTCTCTGTGCTCTCTGAGTGATATTCCCTCCTGCTCTATTGCCCTCTCTGTGTGCTCTCTGTGTGATACCCCCTCCTGCTGTAATACCCTCTCTGTGTGCTCTCTGAGTGATACCCCCTCCTGCTGTAATACCCTCTCTGTGTGCTCTCTGAGTGATACCCCCTCCTGCTGTAATACCCTCTCTGTGTGCTCTCTGAGTGATACCCCCTCCTGCTGTATTACCCTCTCTGTGTGCTCTCTGAGTGATACCCCCTCCTGCTGTAATACCCTCTCTGTGAGCTCTCCGAGTGGTACCCCCTCCTGCTGTAATACCATCTCTGTGTGCTCTCTGAGTGATAACCCCTCCTGCTGTAATACCCTCTCTGTGTGCTCTCTGAGTGATACCCCCTCCTGCTGTAATACCCTCTCTGTGTGCTCTCTGAGTGATAACCCCTCCTGCTGTAATACCCTCTCTGTGTGCTCTCTGAGTGATACCCCCTCCTGCTGTAATACCATCTCTGTGTGCTCTCTGAGTGATAACCCCTCCTGCTGTAATACCCTCTCTGTGTGCTCTCTGAGTGATACCCCCTCCTGCTGTATTACCCTCTCTGTGTGCTCTCTGAGTGATACCCCCTCCTGCTGTAATATCCTCTCTGTGTGCTCTCTGAGTGATAACCCCTCCTGCTGTAATACCCTCTCTGTGTGCTCTCTGAGTGATACCCCCTCCTGCTGTAATACCCTCACTGTGTGCTCTCTGAGTGATACCCCTCCTGCTGTAATACCCTCTCTGTGTGCTCTCTGAGTGATACCCCCTGCTGTAATACCCTCTCTGTGTGCTCTCTGAGTGATACCCCCTCCTGCTGTAATACCCACTCTGTGTGCTCTCTGAGTGATACCCCCTCCTGCTGTAATACCCTCTCTGTGTGCTCTCTGAGTGATACCCCCTCCTGCTGTATTACCCTCTCTGTGTGCTCTCTGAGTGATACCCCTCCTGCTGTATTACCCTCTCTGTGTGCTCTCTGAGTGATACCCCCTCCTGCTGTATTACCCTCTCTGTGTGCTCTCTGAGTGATACCCCTCCTGCTGTATTACCCTCTCTGTGTGCTCTCTGAGTGATACCCCCTCCTGCTGTAATACCCTCTCTGTGTGCTCTCTGAGTGATACCCCCACCTGCTGTAATACCCTCTCTGTGTGCTCTCTGAGTGATACCCCCTCCTGCTGTAATACACTCTCTGTGTGCCCTCTGAGTGATACCCCCTCCTGCTGTAATACCCTCTCTGTGTGCTCTCTGAGTGATACCCCCTCCTGCTGTATTACCCTCTCTGTGTGCTCTCTGAGTGATACCCCCTCCTGCTGAAATACCCTCTCTTTGTGCTCTCTGAGTGATAACTCCTCCTGCTGTATTACCCTCTCTGTGTGCTCTCTGAGTGATACCCCCTCCTGCTGTAATACCCTCTCTGTGTGCTCTCTGAGTGATAACCCCTCCTGCTGTAATACCCTCTCTGTGTGCTCTCTGAGTGATACCCCCTCCTGCTGTAATACCCTCTCTGTGTGCTCTCTGAGTGATACCCCCTCCTGCTGTATTACCCTCTCTGTGTGCTCTCTGAGTGATAACCCCTCCTGCTGTATTACCCTCTCTGTGTGCTCTCTGAGTGATAACCCCTCCTGCTGTATTACCCTCTCTGTGTGCTCTCTGAGTGATAACCCCTCCTGCTGTATTACCCTCTCTGTGTGCTCTCTGAGTGATACCCCCTCCTGCTGTAATACCCTCTCT
Source organism: Isurus oxyrinchus (assembly GCA_026770705.1). Taxonomy (NCBI): domain Eukaryota; kingdom Metazoa; phylum Chordata; class Chondrichthyes; order Lamniformes; family Lamnidae; genus Isurus; species Isurus oxyrinchus. The sequence goes on from JANJGN010004047.1 coordinate 12,323, forward strand.
GTGTGCTCTCTGAGTGATAACCCCTCCTGCTGTAATACCCTCTCTGTGTGCTCTCTGAGTGATACCCCCTCCTGCTGTAATACCCTCTCTGTGTGCTCTCTGAGTGATACCCCCTCCTGCTGTATTACCCTCTCTGTGTGCTCTCTGAGTGATACCCCCTCCTGCTGTAATACCCTCTCTGTGAGCTCTCCGAGTGGTACCCCTTCCTGCTGTAATACCATCTCTGTGTGCTCTCTGAGTGATACCCCCTCCTGCTGTAATACCCTCTCTGTGTGCTCTCTGAGTGATACCCCCTCCTGCTGTAATACCCTCTCTGTGTGCTCTCTGAGTGATAACCCCTCCTGCTGTAATACCCTCTCTGTGTGCTCTCTGAGTGATACCCCCTCCTGCTGTAATACCCTCTCTGTGTGCTCTCTGAGTGATACCCCCTCCTGCTGTAATACCCTCTCTGTGTACTCTCTGAGAGATACCCCCTCCTGCTGTAATACCCTCTCTGTGTGCTCTCTGAGAGATACCCCCTCCTGCTGTAATACCCTCTCTGTGTGCTCTCTGAGTGATAACCCCTCCTGCTGTAATGCCCTCTCTGTGTGCTCTCTGAGTGATACCCCCTCCTGCTGTAATACCCTCTCTGTGTGCTCTCTGAGTGATACCCCCTCCTGCTGTAATACCCTCTCTGTGTGCTCTCTGAGTGATACCCCCTCCTGCTGTAATACCCTCTCTGTGAGCTCTCTGAGTGATACCCCCTCCTGCTGTAATACCCTCTCTGTGTGCTCTCTGAGTGATACACCCTCCTGCTGTAATACCCTCTCTGTGTGCTCTCTGAGTGATAACCCCTCCTGCTGTAATACCCTCTCTGTGTGCTCTCTGAGTGATACCCCCTCCTGCTGTAATACCCTCTCTGTGTGCTCTCTGAGTGATACCCCCTCCTGCTGTATTACCCTCTCTGTGTGCTCTCTGAGTGATACCCCCTCCTGCTGTATTACCCTCTCTGTGTGCTCTCTGAGTGATACCCCCTCCTGCTGTAATACCCTCTCTGTGTGCTCTCTGAGTGATACCCCTCCTGCTGTAATACCCTCTCTGTGTGCTCTCTGAGCGATACCCCCTCCTGCTGTAATACCCTCTCTGTGTGCTCTCTGAGTGATACCCCCTCCTGCTGTAATACCCTCTCTGTGTGCTCTCTGAGTGATACCCCCTCCTGCTGTAATACCCTCTCTGTGTGCTCTCTGAGTGATACCCCCTCCTGCTGTATTACCCTCTCTGTGTGCTCTCTGAGTGATACCCCCTCCTGCTGTAATACCCTCTCTGTGTGCTCTCTGAGTGATACCCCCTCCTGCTGTATTACCCTCTCTGTGTGCTCTCTGAGTGATACCCCCTCCTGCTGTATTACCCTCTCTGTGTGCTCTCTGAGTGATACCCTCTCCTGCTGTATTACCCTCTCTGTGTGCTCTCTGAGTGATACCCCTCCTGCTGTATTACCCTCTCTGTGTGCTCTCTGAGTGATAGCCCCTCCTGCTGTAATACCCTCTGTGTGTGCTCTCTGAGTGATACCCCCTCCTGCTGTAATACCCTGTCTGTGTGCTCTCTGAGTGATACCCCCTCCTGCTGTATTACCCTCTCTGTGTGCTCTCTGAGTGATACCCCCTCCTGCTGTAATACCCTCTCTGTGTGCTCTCTGAGTGATACCCCCTCCTGCTGTAATACCCTCTCTGTGTGCTCTCTGAGTGATACCCCCTCCTGCTGTATTACCCTCTCTGTGTGCTCTCTGAGTGATACCCCCTCCTGCTGTATTACCCTCTCTGTGTGCTCTCTGAGTGATACCCCCTCCTGCTGTAATACCCTCTTTGTGTGCTCTCTGAGTGATACCCCCTCCTGCTGTAATACCCTCTCTGTGTGCTCTCTGAGTGATAACCCCTCCTGCTGTATTACCCTCTCTGTGTGCTCTCTGAGTGATAACCCCTCCTGCTGTAATACCCTCTCTGTGTGCTCTCTGAGTGATACCCCCTCCTGCTGTATTACCCTCTCTGTGTGCTCTCTGAGTGATACCCCCTCCTGCTGTAATACCCTCTCTGTGTGCTCTCTGAGTGATACCCCCTCCTGCTGTATTACCCTCTCTGTGTGCTCTCTGAGTGATACCCCCTCCTGCTGTATTACCCTCTCTGTGTGCTCTCTGAGTGATACCCCCTCCTGCTGTATTACCCTCTCTGTGTGCTCTCTGAGTGATAACCCCTCCTGCTGTAATACCCTCTCTGTGTGCTCTCTGAGTGATACCCCCTCCTGCTGTAATACCCTCTCTGTGTGCTCTCTGAGTGATACCCCCTCCTGCTGTAATACCCTCTCTGTGTGCTCTCTGAGTGATACCCCCTCCTGCTGTAATACCCTCTCTGTGTGCTCTCTGAGTGATACCCCCTCCTGCTGTAATACCCTCTCTGTGTGCTCTCTGAGTGATACCCCCTCCTGCTGTATTACCCTCTCTGTGTGCTCTCTGAGTGATACCCCCTCCTGCTGTAATACCCTCTCTGTGTGCTCTCTGAGTGATACCCCCTCCTGCTGTAATACCCTCTCTGTGTGCTCTCTGAGTGATACCCCCTCCTGCTGTAATACCCTCTCTGTGTGCTCTCTGAGTGATACCCCCTCCTGCTGTATTACCCTCTCTGTTTGCTCTCTGAGTGATACCCCCTCCTGCTGTAATACCCTCTCTGTGTGCTCTCTGAGTGATACCCCCTCCTGCTGTAATACCCTCTCTGTGTGCTCTCTGAGTGATAACCCCTCCTGCTGTAATACCCTCTCTGTGTGCTCTCTGAGTGATACCCCCTCCTGCTGTAATACCCTGTCTGTGTGCTCTCTGAGTGATACCCCCGTCCTGCTGTAATACCCTCTCTGTGTGCTCTCTGAGTGATACTCCCTCCTGCTGTAATACCCTCTCTGTGTGCTCTCTGAGTGATACCCCCTCCTGCTGTATTACCCTCTCTGTGTGCTCTCTGAGTGATAACCCCTCCTGCTGTATTACCCTCTCTATATGCTCTCTGAGTGATACCCCCTCCTGCTGTAATACCCTCTCTGTGTGCTCTCTGAGTGATACACCCTCCTGCTGTATTACCCTCTCTGTGTGCTCTCTGAGTGATACCCCCTCCTGCTGTATTACCCTCTCTGTGTGCTCTCTGAGTGATACCCCCTCCTGCTGTAATACCCTCTCTGTGTGCTCTCTGAGTGATAACCCCTCCTGCTGTATTACCCTCTCTGTGTGCTCTCTGAGTGATACCCCCGTCCTGCTGTAATACCCTCTCTGTGTGCTCTCTGAGTGATACCCCCTCCTGCTGTAATACCCTCTCTGTGTGCTCTCTGAGTGATAACCCCTCCTGCTGTATTACCCTCTCTGTGTGCTCTCTGAGTGATACCCCCTCCTGCTGTAATACCCTCTCTGTGTGCTCTCTGAGTGATACCCCCTCCTGCTGTAATACCCTCTCTGTGGACCGTGACTGTCCGTTCCCTCTGCTGCTGTTACTCACTCTTTTCCATCGAGCGCCCACACCCCGAACCCCCGCCCCCTGGCCACTCACCTTTACCCCTCTGTGAACAGGCCGTGGTGCTGTAGGTTACAATGAAGATTAGGATGATTGTGTACACAGTCAGAGCTCCGACGGCACTGAGAATCCACCGCCAAGCTGGCTGGCCCAGGACCCGGAATATTCCTGCGGGGTACAGAGTTTGGGGATTAGGTGGGTGTTGATTGGGTTTGGTGTTCACCCGAGTCTGGGAATCCTGCGGAGAGTAACTCACCTCCTGACTCCCCACAAAGCCTGTCCACCATCTACAAGGTACAAGTCAGGAGTGGGATGGGACACTCCCCACTTACCTGGATGAGTTACAGCTCCCACAACACTCGAGAAGCTCGACACCGTCCAGGACAAAGCAGCACCCACCCCCCCCCCCCCAGCTCGATCGGCCCCCCCCATCCACAAACATTCACTCCCTCCACCCACCGACGCACAGTAGCAGCAGCGTGTGTACCATCTACAAGCTGCACTGCAGCAACTCACCAAGGCTCCTTCGACAGCGCCGCCCAAACCCACGGCCGCTACCATCTAGAAGGACAAGGGCAGCAGACACATGGGGAACACCCACCACCTGGAAGTTCCCCCTCCGAGCCCCTCACCATCCCGACTTGGAAATATATCGGCCGTTCCTTCACTGTCGCTGGGTCAAAAGCCTGGAACTCCCTCCCTAACAGCGCTGTGGATGTACCTACACCACAGGGACAAAATCCTGGAACTCCCTCCCTAACAGCGCTGTGGGTGTACGTACACCACAGGGGACAAAATCCTGGAACTCCCTCCCTAACAGCACCGTGGGTGTACCTACACCACAGGGACAAAATCCTGGAACTCCCTTCCTAACAGCGCCGTGGGTGTACCTACACCACAGGGACAAAATCCTGGAACTCCCTTCCTAACAGCACTGTGGGTGTACCTACACCACACGGACAAAATCCTGGAAATCCCTCCCTAACAGCGCCGTGGGTGTACCTACACCACAGGGACAAAATCCTGGAACTCCCTTCCTAACAGCGCCGTGGGTGTACCTACACCACAGGGTCAAAATCCTGGAACTCCCTCTCTAACAGCGCGGTGGGTGTACCTACACAACAGGGACAAAATCCTGGAACTCCCTCCCTAACAGCACCGTGGGTGTACCTACACCACAGGGGACAAAATCCTGGAACTCCCTCCCTAACAGCGCGGTGGGTGTACCTACACCACAGGGACAAAATCCTGGAACTCCCTCCCTAACAGCGCCGTGGGTGTACCTACACCACAGGGGACAAAATCCTGGAACTCCCTCCCTAACAGCACTGTGGGTGTACCTACACCACAGGGACAAAATCCTGGAACTCCCTCCCTAACAGCACTGTGGGTGTACCTACACCACAGGGACAAAATCCTGGAACTCCCTCCCTAACAGCACTGTGGGTGTACCTACACCACACGGGACAAAATCCTGGAACTCCCTCCCTAACAGCACTGTGGGTGTACCTACACCACAGGGACAAAATCCTGGAACTCCCTCCCTAACAGCGCCGTGGGTGTACCTACACCACAGGGACAAAATCCTGGAACTCCCTCCCTAACAGCACTGTGGGTGTACCTACACCACACGGGACAAAATCCTGGAACTCCCTCCCTAACAGCACTGTGGGTGTACCTACACCGCAGGGACAAAATCCTGGAACTCCCTCCCTAACAGCGCTGTGGGTGTACCTACACCACAGGGACAAAATCCTGGAACTCCCTCCCTAACAGCACTGTGGGTGTACCTACACCACAGGGACAAAATCCTGGAACTCCCTCCCTAACAGCACTGTGGGTGTACCTACACCACACGGACAAAATCCTGGAACTCCCTCCCTAACAGCACTGTGGGTGTACCTACACCACAGGGACAAAATCCTGGAACTCCCTCCCTAACAGCGCCGTGGGTGTACCTACACCACAGGGACAAAATCCTGGAACTCCCTCCCTAACAGCGCTGTGGGTGTACCTACACCACGGGGACAAAATCCTGGAACTCCCTCCCTAACAGCACTGTGGGTGTACCTACACCACAGGGACAAAATCATGGAACTCCCTCCCTAACAGCGCTGTGGGTGTACCTACACCACACGGACAAAATCCTGGAATTCCCTCCCTAACAGCGCTGTGGGTGTACCTGCACCACACGGACAAAATCCTGGAACTCCCTCCCTAACAGCACTGTGGGTGTACCTACACCACAGGGACAAAATCCTGGAACTCCCTCCCTAACAGCGCTGTGGGTGTACCTACACCACACGGACAAAATCCTGGAATTCCCTCCCTAACAGCGCTGTGGGTGTACCTACACCACACGGACAAAATCCTGGAATTCCCTCCCTAACAGCGCTGTGGGTGTACCTACACCACAGGGACAAAATCCTGGAACTCCCTCCCTAACAGCGCTGTGGGTGTACCTACACCACAGGGACAAAATCCTGGAACTCCCTCCCTAACAGCGCTGTGGGTGTACCTACACCACAGGGACAAAATCCTGGAACTCCCTCCCTAACAGCACTGTGGGTGTACCTACACCACAGGGACAAAATCCTGGAACTCCCTCCCTAACAGCACTGTGGGTGTACCTACACCACAGGGACAAAATCCTGGAACTCCCTCCCTAACAGCACTCTGGGTGTACCTACACCACAGGGACAAAATCCTGGAACTCCCTCCCTAACAGCGCTGTGGGTGTACCTACACCACACAGGGGACAAAATCCTGGAACTCCCTCCCTAACAGCACTGTGGGTGTACCTACACCACACAGGGGACAAAATCCTGGAACTCCCTCCCTAACAGCGCCGTGGGTGTACCTACACCACAGGGACAAAATCCTGGAACTCCCTCCCTAACAGCGCTGTGGGTGTACCTACACCACGGGGACAAAATCCTGGAACTCCCTCCCTAACAGCACTGTGGGTGTACCTACACCACAGGGACAAAATCCTGGAACTCCCTCCCTAACAGCGCTGTGGGTGTACCTACACAACAGGGACAAAATCCTGGAACTCCCTCCCTAACAGCGCTGTGGGTGTACCTACACCACAGGGGACAAAATCCTGGAACTCCCTCCCTAACAGCGCTGTGGGTGTACCTACACCACAGGGACAAAATCCTGGAACTCCCTCCCTAACAGCACTGTGGGTGTACCTACACAACACGGACAAAATCCTGGAACTCCCTCCCTAACAGCACTGTGGGTGTACCTACACCACATGGACAAAATCCTGGAACTCCCTCCCTAACAGCGCTGTGGGTGTACCTACACCACATGGACAAAATCCTGGAACTCCCTCCCTAACAGCGCTGTGGGTGTACCTACACCACAGGGACAAAATCCTGGAACTCCCTCCCTAACAGCGCTGTGGGTGTACCTACACCACAGGGACAAAATCCTGGAACTCCCTCCCTAACAGCACTGTGGGTGTACCTACACCACAGGGACAAAATCCTGGAACTCCCTCCCTAACAGCGCTGTGGGTGTACCTACACCACAGGGACAAAATCCTGGAACTCCCTCCCTAACAGCGCTGTGGGTGTACCTACACCACAGGGACAAAATCCTGGAACTCCCTCCCTAACAGCGCTGTGGGTGTACCTACAGCACAGGGACAAAATCCTGGAACTCCCTCCCTAACAGCGCCGTGGGTGTACCTACAGCACAGGGACAAAATCCTGGAACTCCCTCCCTAACAGCGCCGTGGGTGTACCTACAGCACAGGGACAAAATCCTGGAACTCCCTCCCTAACAGCGCCGTGGGTGTACCTACACCACAGGGACAAAATCCTGGAACTCCCTCCCTAACAGCACTGTGGGTGTACCTACACCACAGGGACAAAATCCTGGAACTCCCTCCCTAACAGCGCTGTGGGTGTACCTACACCACAGGGGACAAAATCCTGGAACTCCCTCCCTAACAGCACTGTGGGTGTACCTACACCACAGGGGACAAAATCCTGGAACTCCCTCCCTAACAGCGCCGTGGGTGTACCTACACCACAGGGACAAAATCCTGGAACTCCCTCCCTAACAGCACTGTGGGTGTACCTACACCACATGCACAAAATCCTGGAACTCCCTCCCTAACAGCACTGTGGGTGTACCTACACCACAGGGACAAAATCCTGGAACTCCCTCCCTAACAGCGCCGTGGGTGTACCTACACCACAGGGACAAAATCCTGGAACTCCCTCCCTAACAGCGCCGTGGGTGTACCTACACCACAGGGACAAAATCCTGGAACTCCCTCCCTAACAGCACTGTGGGTGTACCTACACCACAGGGACAAAATCCTGGAACTCCCTCCCTAACAGCGCTGTGGGTGTACCTACACCACAGGGACAAAATCCTGGAACTCCCTCCCTAACAGCGCCGTGGGTGTACCTACACCACAGGGACAAAATCCTGGAACTCCCTCCCTAACACCGCCGTGGGTGTACCTACACCACAGGGACTGCGGTGGTTCAGGAAGGCAGCTCACCCACCACCTTCTCAAGGGGCAATTAGGGATGGGTAATAAACGCTGGGCCCAGCCAGCTCAGCCCACATCCAGGGAATGAATCAATGAACAAAACAACTTCAATGCTGACAGGAATCATCTTTACCTGGTTCCTTTCTGACTGGTCGGTCTATCCGTTCCTTTAAGGATTGGTGTCCCACCACACAGCTGAAGGTCTGGCCTCTCTCCCTGGTTTCTGACGGGACAGAGAGCTGACTGACCACATGGAAAGTCCCCTCACTGTCCGTGGTCACTGGGAAGGTGGTCACTCCGTCTGTCACCTCACTGTCCTGGGATCTCCATGTCAGGTAGATGTCTCCTGGGTAGAAACCAGACACAAAGCAGGCCAGGGTGCTGGTGGATTCATTGCCAGAGGATTCCTGCTGCTCGATATCCATCACCTGGACCACAGGAACCTTCAGCTCAGCTGAAACTACAGGAAGGATTCAGTTTAAACCCCTCAGAGTGAGGAGAACATTTCAGCTCAGGGGACAGGGATTGGAGCACCTGGTGTACTAGATCACCAATCAAATGTATCCCTCACCTCTCCCCACATCAATGGAAATCATTCCTCTAAACCCCTAACCCTCCCATCAATGACCATCCCTCTAATCCCCTAACTCTCCCATCAATGACCATCCCTCTAATCCCCTAATTCTCCCATCAAAGACCATCCCTCTAATCCCCTAACTCTCCCACCGAAGTCCATCCCTCTAATCCCCTAACTCTCCCATCAATGACCATCTTTCTAATCCCCTAACTCTCCCATCGAACACCATCCCTCTAATCCCCTAACTCTCCCATTGAAGACCATCCATCTAACCCCCTAACTCTCCCATCAATGACCATCCCTCTAATCTCCTCACTCTCCCATCAATGACCAAACCTCTAATCCCCTAACTCTCCCATCAATGACCATCCCTCTAAACCCCTTACTCTCCCATCGAAGACCATCCCTCTAATCCCCTAACTCTCCCAACAATGACCATCCCTGAAATTCCCTAACCCTCCCATCAAAGACCATCCCTCTAATCCACTCACCCTCCCATTGAAGACCATCCCTCTAATCCCCTCACTCATCATCGAAGACCATCCCTTTAATCCACCAAATCTCCCATCGAAGATCATTCTTCCAATCCCCTCACTCTCCAATTGAAGACCATCCCTTTAATGCCCCAACTCTCCCATCGAAGATCATTCCTCCAATCCCTTCACTCTCCAATTGAAGACCATCCCTCTAAACCCTAACTCTCCAATCAAAGACCATCCCTCTAAACCCCTAACGCTCCCAATGAAGATCATTCCTCCAATCCCTTCACTCTCCAAATGAAGACCATCCCTCTAATCCCCGAAGCAAAGGGGTCCCCAACACTGACCCCTGCAGAACTCCAGTAAAAACCTTCCTCCAGACAGAAGAACGTCCATTATCCACTGCTCCATCTATCCTGTCATTCAGCCAGAGTCAAATCAATATTATTCCCATCACTTTTATTCCAGTGGAAATCATTTACTCTGTATCTAACCCCGTGCTGTACCTGTCCTGGGAGTGCTTGATGGGGACAGTGTAGAGGGACATTTACTCTGTATCTAACCCCGTGCTGTACCTGTCCTGGGAGTGTTTGATGGGGACAGTGTAGAGGGAGCTTTACTCTGTATCTAACCCCATGCTGTACCTGTCCTGGGAGTGTTTGATGGTGACAGTGTAGAGGGAGCTTTACTCTGTATCTAACCCCGTGCTGTAGCTGTCCTGGGAGTGTTTGATGGGGACAGTGTAGAGGGAGCTTTACTCTGTATCTAACCCCGTGCTGTACCTGTCCTGGGAGTGTTTGATGGGGACAGTGTAGAGGGAGCTTTACTCTGTATCTAACCCCGTGCTGTACCTGTCCTGGGAGTGTTTGATGGGGGCGGTGTAGAGGGAGATTTACTCTGTATCTAACCCCGTGCTGTACCTATCCTGGGAGTGTTTGATGGGGACAGTGTACAGGGAGATTTACTCTGTATCTAACCCCGTGCTGTACCTGTCCTGGGAGTGTTTGATGGGGACAGTGTAGAGGGAGCTTTACTCTGTATCTAACCCCGTGCTGTACCTGTCCTGGGAATGTTTGATGGGGACAGTGTAGATGTAACTTTACTGTGTATCTAACCCCGTGCTGTACCTGTCCTGGGAGTGTTTGATGGGGACAGTGTATAGGGAGATTTAGTCTGTATCTAACCCCGTGCTGTACCTGTCCTGGGAGTGTTTGATGGGGACAGTGTAGAGGGAGCTTTACACTGTATCTAACCCCGTGCTGTACCTGTCCTGGGAGTGTTTGATGGGGATGGTGTAGAGGGAGATTTACTCTGTATCTAACCCCGTGCTGTAACTGTCGTGGGAGTGTTTGATGGGGACAGTGGAGAGGGAGCTTTACTCTGTATCTAACCCTGTGCTGTACTTGTCCTGGGAGTGTTTGATGAGGACAGTGTAGAGGGAGCTTTACTCTGTATCTAACCCCGTGCTGCACCTGTCCTGGGAGTGTTTGATGAGGACAGTGTAGAGGGAGCTTTACTCTGTATCTAACCCCGTGCTGTACCTGTCCTGGGAGTGTTTAATGGGGACAGTGTAGAGGGAGCTTTACTCTGTATCTAACCCCGTGCTGTACCTGTCCTGGGAGTGTATGATGGGGACAGTGTAGAGGGAGATTTACTCTGTATCTAACCCCGTGCTGTACCTGTCCTGGGATTGTTTGATGCGGACAGTGTAGAGGGAGATTTACTCTGTATCTCACCCCGTGCTGTACCTGTCCTGGGAGTGTTTGATGAGGACAGTGTAGAGGGAGCTTTACTCTGTATCTAACCCCGTGCTGTACCTGTCCTGGGAGTGTTTAATGGGGACAGTGTAGAGGGAGCTTTACTCTGTATCTAACCCCGTGCTGTACCTGTCCTGGGAGTGTATGATGGGGACAGTGTAGAGGGAGCTTTACTCTGTATCTAACCCCGTGCTGTACCTGTCCTGGGATTGTTTGATGCGGACAGTGTAGAGGGAGATTTACTCTGTATCTCACCCCGTGCTGTACCTGTCCTGGGAGTGTTTGATGGGGACGGTGTAGAGGGAGCTTTACTCTGTATCTAACCCCGTGCTGTACCTGTCCTGGGATTGTTTGATGCGGACAGTGTAGAGGGAGCTTTACTCTGTATCTAACCCCGTGCTGTACCTGCCCTGGGAGTGTTTGATGGGGACGGTGTAGAGGGAGCTTTACTCTGTATCTAACCCCGTGCTGTACCTGTCCTGGGAGTGTTTGATGGGGACGGTGTAGAGGGAGCTTTACTCTGTATCTAACCCCGTGCTGTACCTGTCCTGGGAGTGTTTGATGGGGACAGTGTAGAGGGAGCATTTCTCTGTATCTAACCCCGTGCTGTACCTGTCCTGGGAGTGTTTGATGGGGACAGTGCAGAGGGAGATTTACTCTGTATCTAACCCCGTGCTGTACCTGCCCTGGGAGTGTTTGATGGTGACAGTGTAGAGGGAGCTTTACTCTGTATCTACCCCTGTGCTGTACCTGTCCTGGGAGTGTTTGATGGGGACGGTGTAGAGGGAGCTTTACTCTGTATCTAACCCCGTGCTGTTCCTGTCCTGGGAGTGTTTGATGGGGACAGTGTAGAGGGAGATTTACTCTTTATCTAACCCCGTGCTGTACCTGTCCTGGGTGTGTTTGATGGGGACAGTGTAGAGGGAAATTTACTCTGTATCTAACCCCGTGCTGTACCTGTCCTGGGAGTGTTTGATGGGGACAGTGTAGAGGGAGATTTACTCTGTATCTAACCCCGTGCTGTACCTGTCCTGGGAGTGTTTGATGGGGACAGTGTAGAGGGAGCTTTACTCTGTATCTAACCCCGTGCTGTACCTGTCCTGGGAGTGTTTGATGGGGACAGTGTAGAGGGAGCATAACTCTGTATCTAACCCCGTGATGTACCTGTCCTGGGAATGTTTGATGGGGACAGTGTAGATGTAACTTTACTGTGTATCTAACCCCGTGCTGTACCTGTCCTGGGAGTGTTTGATGGGGACAGTGTATAGGGAGATTTAGTCTGTATCTAACCCCGTGCTGTACCTGTCCTGGGAGTGTTTGATGGGGACAGTGTAGAGGGAGCTTTACTCTGTATCTAACCCCGTGCTGTACCTGTCCTGGGAGTGTTTGATGGGGATGGTGTAGAGGGAGATTTACTCTGTATCTAACCCCGTGCTGTACCTGTCGTGGGAGTGTTTGATGGGGACAGTGGAGAGGGAGCTTTACTCTGTATCTAACCCTGTGCTGTACTTGTCCTGGGAGTGTTTGATGAGGACAGTGTAGAGGGAGCTTTACTCTGTATCTAACCCCGTGCTGCACCTGTCCTGGGAGTGTTTGATGAGGACAGTGTAGAGGGAGCTTTACTCTGTATCTAACCCCGTGCTGTACCTGTCCTGGGAGTGTTTAATGGGGACAGTGTAGAGGGAGCTTTACTCTGTATCTAACCCCGTGCTGTACCTGTCTTGGGAGTGTATGATGGGGACAGTGTAGAGGGAGCTTTACTCTGTATCTAACCCCGTGCTGTAACTGTCCTGGGATTGTTTGATGCGGACAGTGTAGAGGGAGATTTACTCTGTATCTCACCCCGTGCTGTACCTGTCCTGGGAGTGTTTGATGAGGACAGTGTAGAGGGAGCTTTACTCTGTATCTAACCCCGTGCTGTACCTGTCCTGGGAGTGTTTAATGGGGACAGTGTAGAGGGAGCTTTACTCTGTATCTAACCCCGTGCTGTACCTGTCCTCGGAGTGTATGATGGGGACAGTGTAGAGGGAGCTTTACTCTGTATCTAACCCCGTGCTGTACCTGTCCTGGGATTGTTTGATGCGGACAGTGTAGAGGGAGATTTACTCTGTATCTAACCCCGTGCTGTACCTGTCCTGGGAGTGTTTGATGGGGACGGTGTAGAGGGAGCTTTACTCTGTATCTAACCCCGTGCTGTACCTGTCCTGGGATTGTTTGATGCGGACAGTGTAGAGGGAGCTTTACTCTGTATCTAACTCCGTGCTGTACCTGCCCTGGGAGTGTTTGATGGGGACGGTGTAGAGGGAGCTTTACTCTGTATCTAACCCCGTGCTGTACCTGTCCTGGGAGTGTTTGATGGGGACGGTGTAGAGGGAGCTTTACTCTGTATCTAACCCCGTGCTGTACCTGTCCTGGGAGTGTTTGATGGGGACAGTGTAGAGGGAGCATTACTCTGTATCTAACCCCGTGCTGTACGTGTCCTGGGAGTGTTTGATGGGGACAGTGCAGAGGGAGATTTACTCTGTATCTAACCCCGTGCTGTACCTGTCCTGGGAGTGTTTGATGGTGACAGTGTAGAGGGAGCTTTACTCTGTATCTACCCCTGTGCTGTACCTGTCCTGGGAGTGTTTGATGGGGACGGTGTAGAGGGAGCTTTACTCTGTATCTAACCCCGTGCTGTTCCTGTCCTGGGAGTGTTTGATGGGGACAGTGTAGAGGGAGATTTACTCTTTATCTAACCCCGTGCTGTACCTGTCCTGGGTGTGTTTGATGGGGACAGTGTAGAGGGAAATTTACTCTGTATCTAACCCCGTGCTGTACCTGTCCTGGGAGTGTTTGATGGGGACAGTGTAGAGGGAGATTTACTCTGTATCTAACCCCGTGCTGTACCTGTCCTGGGAGTGTTTGATGGGGACAGTGTAGAGGGAGCTTTACTCTGTATCTAACCCCGTGCTGTACCTGTCCTGGGAGTGTTTGATGGGGACAGTGTAGAGGGAGCATAACTCTGTATCTAACCCCGTGATGTACCTGTCCTGGGAGTGTTTGATGGGGACAGTGTAGAGGGAGCTTTACTCTGTATCTAACCCCGTGCTGTACCTGTCCTGGGAGTGTTTAATGGGGACGGTGTAGAGGGAGCTTTACTCTGTATCTAACCCCGTGCTCTACCTGTCCTGGGAGTGTTTGATGGGGACAGTGTAGAGGAAGCTTTACTCTGTATCTAACCCCGTGCTGTACCTGTCCTGGGAGTGTTTGATGGGGACGGTGTAGAGGGAGCTTTACTCTGTATCTAACTTCGTGCTGTACCTGTCCTGGGAGTGTTTAATGGGGACAGTGTAGAGGGAGCTTTACTCTGTGTCTAACCCCGTGCTGTACCTGTCCTGGGAGTGTATGATGGGGACAGTGTAGAGGGAGCTTTACTCTGTATCTAACCCCGTGCTGTACCTGTCCTGGGAGTGTTTAATGGGGACAGTGTAGAGGGAGCTTTACTCTGTATCTAACCCCGTGCTGTACCTGTCCTGGGAGTGTATGATGGGGACAGTGTAGAGGGAGCTTTACTCTGTATCTAACCCCGTGCTGTACCTGTCCTGGGATTGTTTGATGCGGACAGTGTAGAGGGAGATTTACTCTGTATCTCACCCTGTGCTGCACCTGTCCTGGGAGTGTTTGATGGGGACGGTGTAGAGGGAGCTTTACTCTGTATCTAACCCCGTGCTGTACCTGTCCTGGGAGTGTTTGATGGGGACAGTGTAGAGGGAGCTTTACTCTGTATCTAACCCCGTGCTGTACCTGTCCTGGGAGTGTTTGATGGGGGCGGTGTAGAGGGAGATTTACTCTGTATCTAACCCCGTGCTGTACCTATCCTGGGAGTGTTTGATGGGGACAGTGTACAGGGAGATTTACTCTGTATCTAACCCCGTGCTGTACCTGTCCTGGGAGTGTTTGATGGGGACAGTGTAGAGGGAGCTTTACTCTGTATCTAACCCCGTGCTGTACCTGTCCTGGGAATGTTTGATGGGGACAGTGTAGATGTAACTTTACTGTGTATCTAACCCCGTGCTGTACCTGTCCTGGGAGTGTTTGATGGGGACAGTGTATAGGGAGATTTAGTCTGTATCTAACCCCGTGCTGTACCTGTCCTGGGAGTGTTTGATGGGGACAGTGTAGAGGGAGCTTTACACTGTATCTAACCCCGTGCTGTACCTGTCCTGGGAGTGTTTGATGGGGATGGTGTAGAGGGAGATTTACTCTGTATCTAACCCCGTGCTGTAACTGTCGTGGGAGTGTTTGATGGGGACAGTGGAGAGGGAGCTTTACTCTGTATCTAACCCTGTGCTGTACTTGTCCTGGGAGTGTTTGATGAGGACAGTGTAGAGGGAGCTTTACTCTGTATCTAACCCCGTGCTGCACCTGTCCTGGGAGTGTTTGATGAGGACAGTGTAGAGGGAGCTTTACTCTGTATCTAACCCCGTGCTGTACCTGTCCTGGGAGTGTTTAATGGGGACAGTGTAGAGGGAGCTTTACTCTGTATCTAACCCCGTGCTGTACCTGTCCTGGGAGTGTATGATGGGGACAGTGTAGAGGGAGATTTACTCTGTATCTAACCCCGTGCTGTACCTGTCCTGGGATTGTTTGATGCGGACAGTGTAGAGGGAGATTTACTCTGTATCTCACCCCGTGCTGTACCTGTCCTGGGAGTGTTTGATGAGGACAGTGTAGAGGGAGCTTTACTCTGTATCTAACGCCGTGCTGTACCTGTCCTGGGAGTGTTTAATGGGGACAGTGTAGAGGGAGCTTTACTCTGTATCTAACCCCGTGCTGTACCTGTCCTGGGAGTGTATGATGGGGACAGTGTAGAGGGAGCTTTACTCTGTATCTAACCCCGTGCTGTACCTGTCCTGGGATTGTTTGATGCGGACAGTGTAGAGGGAGATTTACTCTGTATCTCACCCCGTGCTGTACCTGTCCTGGGAGTGTTTGATGGGGACGGTGTAGAGGGAGCTTTACTCTGTATCTAACCCCGTGCTGTACCTGTCCTGGGATTGTTTGATGCGGACAGTGTAGAGGGAGCTTTACTCTGTATCTAACCCCGTGCTGTACCTGCCCTGGGAGTGTTTGATGGGGACGGTGTAGAGGGAGCTTTACTCTGTATCTAACCCCGTGCTGTACCTGTCCTGGGAGTGTTTGATGGGGACGGTGTAGAGGGAGCTTTACTCTGTATCTAACCCCGTGCTGTACCTGTCCTGGGAGTGTTTGATGGGGACAGTGTAGAGGGAGCATTACTCTGTATCTAACCCCGTGCTGTACCTGTCCTGGGAGTGTTTGATGGGGACAGTGCAGAGGGAGATTTACTCTGTATCTAACCCCGTGCTGTACCTGCCCTGGGAGTGTTTGATGGTGACAGTGTAGAGGGAGCTTTACTCTGTATCTACCCCTGTGCTGTACCTGTCCTGGGAGTGTTTGATGGGGACGGTGTAGAGGGAGCTTTACTCTGTATCTAACCCCGTGCTGTTCCTGTCCTGGGAGTGTTTGATGGGGACAGTGTAGAGGGAGATTTACTCTTTATCTAACCCCGTGCTGTACCTGTCCTGGGTGTGTTTGATGGGGACAGTGTAGAGGGAAATTTACTCTGTATCTAACCCCGTGCTGTACCTGTCCTGGGAGTGTTTGATGGGGACAGTGTAGAGGGAGATTTACTCTGTATCTAACCCCGTGCTGTACCTGTCCTGGGAGTGTTTGATGGGGACAGTGTAGAGGGAGCTTTACTCTGTATCTAACCCCGTGCTGTACCTGTCCTGGGAGTGTTTGATGGGGACAGTGTAGAGGGAGCATAACTCTGTATCTAACCCCGTGATGTACCTGTCCTGGGAATGTTTGATGGGGACAGTGTAGATGTAACTTTACTGTGTATCTAACCCCGTGCTGTACCTGTCCTGGGAGTGTTTGATGGGGCAGTGTAGAGGGAGCTTTACTCTGTATCTAACCCCGTGCTGTACCTGTCCTGGGAGTGTTTGATGGGGATGGTGTAGAGGGAGATTTACTCTGTATCTAACCCCGTGCTGTACCTGTCGTGGGAGTGTTTGATGGGGACAGTGGAGAGGGAGCTTTACTCTGTATCTAACCCTGTGCTGTACTTGTCCTGTGAGTGTTTGATGAGGACAGTGTAGAGGGAGCTTTACTCTGTATCTAACCCCGTGCTGCACCTGTCCTGGGAGTGTTTGATGAGGACAGTGTAGAGGGAGCTTTACTCTGTATCTAACCCCGTGCTGTACCTGTCCTGGGAGTGTTTAATGGGGACAGTGTAGAGGGAGCTTTACTCTGTATCTAACCCCGTGCTGTACCTGTCTTGGGAGTGTATGATGGGGACAGTGTAGAGGGAGCTTTACTCTGTATCTAACCCCGTGCTGTAACTGTCCTGGGATTGTTTGATGCGGACAGTGTAGAGGGAGATTTACTCTGTATCTCACCCCGTGCTGTACCTGTCCTGGGAGTGTTTGATGAGGACAGTGTAGAGGGAGCTTTACTCTGTATCTAACCCCGTGCTGTACCTGTCCTGGGAGTGTTTAATGGGGACAGTGTAGAGGGAGCTTTACTCTGTATCTAACCCCGTGCTGTACCTGTCCTCGGAGTGTATGATGGGGACAGTGTAGAGGGAGCTTTACTCTGTATCTAACCCCGTGCTGTACCTGTCCTGGGATTGTTTGATGCGGACAGTGTAGAGGGAGATTTACTCTGTATCTAACCCCGTGCTGTACCTGTCCTGGGAGTGTTTGATGGGGACGGTGTAGAGGGAGCTTTACTCTGTATCTAACCCCGTGCTGTACCTGTCCTGGGATTGTTTGATGCGGACAGTGTAGAGGGAGCTTTACTCTGTATCTAACTCCGTGCTGTACCTGCCCTGGGAGTGTTTGATGGGGACGGTGTAGAGGGAGCTTTACTCTGTATCTAACCCCGTGCTGTACCTGTCCTGGGAGTGTTTGATGGGGACGGTGTAGAGGGAGCTTTACTCTGTATCTAACCCCGTGCTGTACCTGTCCTGGGAGTGTTTGATGGGGACAGTGTAGAGGGAGCATTACTCTGTATCTAACCCCGTGCTGTACGTGTCCTGGGAGTGTTTGATGGGGACAGTGCAGAGGGAGATTTACTCTGTATCTAACCCCGTGCTGTACCTGTCCTGGGAGTGTTTGATGGTGACAGTGTAGAGGGAGCTTTACTCTGTATCTACCCCTGTGCTGTACCTGTCCTGGGAGTGTTTGATGGGGACGGTGTAGAGGGAGCTTTACTCTGTATCTAACCCCGTGCTGTTCCTGTCCTGGGAGTGTTTGATGGGGACAGTGTAGAGGGAGATTTACTCTTTATCTAACCCCGTGCTGTACCTGTCCTGGGTGTGTTTGATGGGGACAGTGTAGAGGGAAATTTACTCTGTATCTAACCCCGTGCTGTACCTGTCCTGGGAGTGTTTGATGGGGACAGTGTAGAGGGAGATTTACTCTGTATCTAACCCCGTGCTGTACCTGTCCTGGGAGTGTTTGATGGGGACAGTGTAGAGGGAGCTTTACTCTGTATCTAACCCCGTGCTGTACCTGTCCTGGGAGTGTTTGATGGGGACAGTGTAGAGGGAGCATAACTTTGTATCTAACCCCGTGATGTACCTGTCCTGGGAGTGTTTGATGGGGACAGTGTAGAGGGAGCTTTACTCTGTATCTAACCCCGTGCTGTACCTGTCCTGGGAGTGTTTAATGGGGACGGTGTAGAGGGAGCTTTACTCTGTATCTAACCCCGTGCTCTACCTGTCCTGGGAGTGTTTGATGGGGACAGTGTAGAGGAAGCTTTACTCTGTATCTAACCCCGTGCTGTACCTGTCCTGGGAGTGTTTGATGGGGACGGTGTAGAGGGAGCTTTACTCTGTATCTAACTTCGTGCTGTACCTGTCCTGGGAGTGTTTAATGGGGACAGTGTAGAGGGAGCTTTACTCTGTATCTAACCCCGTGCTGTACCTGTCCTGGGAGTGTATGATGGGGACAGTGTAGAGGGAGCTTTACTCTGTATCTAACCCCGTGCTGTACCTGTCCTGGGAGTGTTTAATGGGGACAGTGTAGAGGGAGCTTTACTCTGTATCTAACCCCGTGCTGTACCTGTCCTGGGAGTGTATGATGGGGACAGTGTAGAGGGAGCTTTACTCTGTATCTAACCCCGTGCTGTACCTGTCCTGGGATTGTTTGATGCGGACAGTGTAGAGGGAGATTTACTCTGTATCTCACCCTGTGCTGTACCTGTCCTGGGAGTGTTTGATGGGGACGGTGTAGAGGGAGCTTTACTCTGTATCTAACCCCGTGCTGTACCTGTCCTGGGATTGTTTGATGCGGACAGTGTAGAGGGAGCTTTACTCTGTATCTAACCCCGTGCTGTACCTGCCCTGGGAGTGTTTGATGGGGACGGTGTAGAGGGAGCTTTACTCTGTATCTAACCCCGTGCTGTACCTGTCCTGGGAGTGTTTGATGGGGACGGTGTAGAGGGAGCTTTACTCTGTATCTAACCCCGTGCTGTACCTGTCCTGGGAGTGTTTGATGGGGACAGTGTAGAGGGAGCATTACTCTGTATCTAACCCCGTGCTGTACCTGCCCTGGGAGTGTTTGATGGTGACAGTGTAGAGGGAGCTTTACTCTGTATCTACCCCTGTGCTGTACCTGTCCTGGGAGTGTTTGATGGGGACGGTGTAGAGGGAGCTTTACTCTGTATCTAACCCCGTGCTGTTCCTGTCCTGGGAGTGTTTGATGGGGACAGTGTAGAGGGAGATTTACTCTTTATCTAACCCCGTGCTGTACCTGTCCTGGGTGTGTTTGGTGGGGACAGTGTAGAGGGAAATTTACTCTGTATCTAACCCCGTGCTGTACCTGTCCTGGGAGTGTTTGATGGGGACAGTGTAGAGGGAGATTTACTCTGTATCTAACCCCGTGCTGTACCTGTCCTGGGAGTGTTTGATGGGGACAGTGTAGAGGGAGCTTTACTCTGTATCTAACCCCGTGCTGTACCTGTCCTGGGAGTGTTTGATGGGGACAGTGTAGAGGGAGCATAACTCTGTATCTAACCCCGTGATGTACCTGTCCTGGGAGTGTTTGATGGGGACAGTGTAGAGGGAGCTTTACTCTGTATCTAACCCCGTGCTGTACCTGTCCTGGGAGTGTTTAATGGGGACGGTGTAGAGGGAGCTTTACTCTGTATCTAACCCCGTGCTCTACCTGTCCTGGGAGTGTTTGATGGGGACAGTGTAGAGGAAGCTTTACTCTGTATCTAACCCCGTGCTGTACCTGTCCTGGGAGTGTTTGATGGGGACGGTGTAGAGGGAGCTTTACTCTGTATCTAACTTCGTGCTGTACCTGTCCTGGGAGTGTTTAATGGGGACAGTGTAGAGGGAGCTTTACTCTGTATCTAACCCCGTGCTGTACCTGTCCTGGGAGTGTATGATGGGGACAGTGTAGAGGGAGCTTTACTCTGTATCTAACCCCGTGCTGTACCTGTCCTGGGATTGTTTGATGCGGACAGTGTAGAGGGAGATTTACTCTGTATCTCACCCTGTGCTGTACCTGTCCTGGGAGTGTTTGATGGGGACGGTGTAGAGGGAGCTTTACTCTGTATCTAACCCCGTGCTGTACCTATCCTGGGATTGTTTGATGCGGACAGTGTAGAGGGAGCTTTACTCTGTATCTAACCCCGTGCTGTACCTGCCCTGGGAGTGTTTGATGGGGACGGTGTAGAGGGATCTTTACTCTGTATCTAACCCCGTGCTGTACCTGTCCTGGGAGTGTTTGATGGGGACGGTGTAGAGGGAGCTTTACTCTGTATCTAACCCCGTGCTGTACCTGTCCTGGGAGTGTTTGATGGGGACAGTGTAGAGGGAGCATTACTCTGTATCTAACCCCGTGCTGTACCTGCCCTGGGAGTGTTTGATGGTGACAGTGTAGAGGGAGCTTTACTCTGTATCTACCCCTGTGCTGTACCTGTCCTGGGAGTGTTTGATGGGGACGGTGTAGAGGGAGCTTTACTCTGTATCTAACCCCGTGCTGTTCCTGTCCTGGGAGTATTTGATGGGGCAGTGTAGAGGGAGATTTACTCTTTATCTAACCCCGTGCTGTACCTGTCCTGGGTGTGTTTGATGGGGACAGTGTAGAGGGAAATTTACTCTGTATCTAACCCCGTGCTGTACCTGTCCTGGGAGTGTTTGATGGGGACAGTGTAGAGGGAGATTTACTCTGTATCTAACCCCGTGCTGTACCTGTCCTGGGAGTGTTTGATGGGGACAGTGTAGAGGGAGCTTTACTCTGTATCTAACCCCGTGCTGTACCTGTCCTGGGAGTGTTTGATGGGGACAGTGTAGAGGGAGCATAACTCTGTATCTAACCCCGTGATGTACCTGTCCTGGGAGTGTTTGATGGGGACAGTGTAGAGGGAGCTTTACTCTGTATCTAACCCCGTGCTGTACCTGTCCTGGGAGTGTTTAATGGGGACGGTGTAGAGGGAGCTTTACTCTGTATCTAACCCCGTGCTGTACCTGTCCTGGGAGTGTTTGATGGGGACAGTGTAGAGGAAGCTTTACTCTGTATCTAACCCCGTGCTGTACCTGTCCTGGGAGTGTTTGATGGGGACGGTGTAGAGGGAGCTTTACTCTGTATCTAACCCCGTGCTGTACCTGTCCTGGGAGTGTTTGATGGGGACAGTGTAGAGGGAGCTTTACTCTGTATCTAACCCCGTTCTGTACCTGTCCTGGGAGTGTTTGATGGGGACGGTGTAGAGGGAGCTTTACTCTGTATCTAACCCGTGCTGTACCTGTCCTGGGAGTGTTTGATGGGGACGGTGTAGAGGGAGCTTTACTCTGTATCTAACCCTGTGCTGTACCTGTCCTGGGAGTGTTTGATGGGGACAGTGTAGAGGGAGCTTTACTCTGTATCTACTCCCGTGCTGTACCTGTCCTGGGAGTGTTTGATGGGGACGGTGTAGAGGGAGCTTTACTCTGTATCTAACCCCGTGCTGTACCTGTCCTGGGAGTGTTTGATGGGGATGGTGTAGAGGGAGATTTACTCTGTATCTAACCCTGTGCTGTACCTGTCCTGGGAGTGTTTGATGGGGACAGTGTAGAGGGAGCTTTACTCTGTATCTAACCCCGTGCTGTACCTGTCTTGGGAGTGTTTGATGGGAACAGTGTAGAGGGAGATATACTCTGTATCTAACCCCGTGCTGTACCTGTCCTGGGAGTGTTTGATGGGGACAGTGTAGAGGGAGATTTACTCTGTATCTAACCCCGTACTGTACCTGTCCTCTGGGAGTGTTTGATGGGGACAGTGTAGAGGGAGCTTTACTCTGTATCTAACCCCGTGCTGTACCTGTCCTGGGGAGTGTTTGTTGGGGATTGTGTAGAGGGAGATTTACTCTGTATCTAACCCCGTGCTGTACCTGTCCTGGGAGTGTTTGATGGGGACGGTGTAGAGGGAGATTTACTCTGTATCTAACCCCGTGCTGTACCTGTCCTGGGAGTGTTTGATGGGGACGGTGTAGAGGGAGCTTTACTCTGTATCTAACCCCGTGCTGTACCTGTCCTGGGAGTGTTTGATGGGGACAGTGTAGAGGGAGCTTTACTCTGTATCTAACCCCGTGCTGTACCTGTCCAGGGAGTGTTTGATGGGGACAGTGGAGAGAGAGATTTACTCTGTATCTAACCCCGTGCTGTACCTGTCCTGGGAGTGTTTGATGGGGATGGTGTAGAGGGAGCTTTACTCTGTACCTAACCCCATGCTGTACCTGTCCCTGGGAGTATTTGATGGGGACAGTGTAGAGGGAGTTTTACTCTGTATCTAACCCTGTGCTGTACCTGTCCTGGGAGTTTTTGATGGGGACAGTGTAGAGGGACCTTTACTCTGTATCTAACCCCCGTGCTGTACCTGTCCTGGGAGTGTGTGATGGGGACGGTGTATACGGAGTTTTACGCTGTATCTAAACTCCGTGCTGTACCTGTCCTGGGAGTGTTTGATGGGGACGGTGTATACGGAGTTTTACTCTGTATCTAACCCCGTGCTGTACCTGTCCTGGGAGTGTTTGATGGGGACAGTGTAGAGGGAGATTTACTCTGTATCTAACCCCCGTGCTGTACCTGTCCTGGGAGTGTTTGATGGGGACGGTGTATACGGAGTTTTACGCTGTATCTAACTCCGTGCTGTACCTGTCCTGGGAGTGTTTGATGGGGACGGTGTAGAGGGAGATTTACTCTGTATCTAACCCCGTGCTGTACCTGTCCTGGGAGTGTTTTGATGGGGACAGTGTAGAGGGAGCTTTACTCTGTATCTAACCCCGTGCTGTACCTGTCCTGGGAGTGTTTGATGGGGACAGTGTAGAGGGAGCTTTACTCTGTATCTAACCCCGTGCTGTACCTGTCCTGGGAGTGTTTGATGGGGACAGTGTAGAGGGAGATTTACTCTGTATCTAACCCCGTGCTGTACCTGTCCTGGGAGTGTTTGATGGGGACGGTGTATACGGAGTTTTACGCTGTATCTAACTCCGTGCTGTACCTGTCCTGGGAGTGTTTGATGGGGACGGTGTATACGGAGTTTTACTCTGTATCTAACCCCGTGCTGTACCTGTCCTGGGAGTGTTTGATGGGGACAGTGTAGAGGGAGATTTACTCTGTATCTAACCCCCGTGCTGTACCTGTCCTGGGAGTGTTTGATGGGGACGGTGTATACGGAGTTTTTACGCTGTATCTAACTCCGTGCTGTACCTGTCCTGGGAGTGTTTGATGGGGACAGTGTAGAGGGAGATTTACTCTGTATCTAACCCCGTGCTGTACCTGTCCTGGGAGTGTTTGATGGGGACGGTGTAGAGGGAGATTTACTCTGTATCTAACCCCGTGCTGTACCTGTCCTGGGAGTGTTTGATGGGGACAGTGTAGAGGGAGCTTTACTCTGTATCTAACCCCGTGCTGTACCTGTCCTGGGAGTGTTTGATGGGGACAGTGTAGAGGGAGCTTTACTCTGTATCTAACCCCGTGCTGTACCCTGTCCTGGGAGTGTTTGATGGGGACAGTGTAGAGGGAGCTTTACTCTGTATCTAACCCCGTGCTGTACCTGTCCTGGGAGTGTTTGATGGGGACAGTGTAGAGGGAGATTTACTCTATATCTAACCCCGTGCTGTACCTGTCCTGGGAGTGTTTGATGGGGACGGTGTAGAGGGAGATTTACTCTGTATCTAACCCCGTGCTGTACCTGTCCTGGGAGTGTTTGATGGGGACAGTGTAGAGGGAGATTTACTCTGTATCTAACCCCGTGCTGTACCTGTCCTGGGAGTGTTTGATGCGGACAGTGTAGAGGCTGATTTACTCTGTATCTAACCCCGTGCTGTACCTGTCCTGGGAGTGTTTGATGGGGACAGTGTAGAGGGAGATTTACTCTGTATCTAACCCCGTGCTGTACCTGTCCAGGGAGTGTTTGATGGGGACAGTGTAGAGTGAGATTTACTCTGTATCTAACCCCCGTGCTGTACCTGTCCTGGGAGTGTTGATGGGGACAGTGTAGAGGGAGATTTACTCTGTATCTAACACCATGCTTTACCTGTCCTGGGAGTGTTTGATGGGGACAGTGTAGAGGGAGATTTACTCTGTATCTAACACCATGCTGTACCTGTCCTGGGAGTGTTTGATGGGGACAGTGTAGAGGGAGATTTACTCTGTATCTAACCCCGTGCTGTACCTGTCCTGGAGTGTTTGATGGGGACGGTGTAGAGGGAGCTTTACTCTGTATCTAACCCCGTGCTGTACCTGTCCAGGAGTGTTTGATGGGGACAGTGTAGAGTGAGATTTACTCTGTATCTAACCCCGTGCTGTACCTGTCCTGGGAGTGTTTGATGGGGACAGTGTAGAGGGAGATTTACTCTGTATCTAACACCATGCTGTACCTGTCCTGGGAGTGTTTGATGGGGGACAGTGTAGAGGGAGATTTACTCTGTATCTAACACCATGCTGTACCTGTCCTGGGAGTGTTTGATGGGGACAGTGTAGAGGGAGATTTACTCTGTATCTAACCCCGTGCTGTACCT
>JANJGN010004048.1:0-37231 GCA_026770705.1 Isurus oxyrinchus
AACAGACTTAAACAGATGCAAACTGACTTAAACAGAGGCAAACAGACTTAAACAGAGGCAAACAGAGGCAAACAGTGGCAAGCAGAGGCAAACACACTTAATCAGAGGCAAACAGAGTGAAACAGAGACAAACAGTGAAACAGAGGCAAACAGAAGCAAACAGAGGCATACTGAGGCATACAGAGTGAAACAGAGGCAAACAGAGTGAAACAGAGGGAAACGGAGTGAAACAAAGGCAAACAAACTGAAACAGACGCAAACAGAAGCAAACAGAGGCAAACAGAGGCAATTAGAGTGAAACAGAGGCAAACAGAGTGAAACAGAGGCAAACAGAGAGAAACAGAGGCAAATTGAGTGAAACAGAGGCAAACGGAGTGAACCAGAGGCAAACAGAGTGAAACAGAGGCAAACAGAAGCAAACAGAGGCAAGCAGAGGCAAACAGAGTGAAACAGAGGCAAACAGACTGAAACAGAGGCAAACAGAGTGAAACAGAGGCAAACTGAGAGAAATGAGACAAACAGAGTGAAACAGAGGCAAACAGTTTGAAACAGAGGCAAACAGAGTGAAACAGAGACGAACAGAGTGAAACAGAGGCAAACAGACGGAAACAGAGGCAAAAAGACTTTAACAGAGGAAAACAGAGTGAAACAGAGGCTAACAGACTTAAACAGAGGCAAACAGAATTAAACAGAGGCAGACAGACTTAAACAGAGGCAAACAGACTTAAACAGAGGCAAACAGACTTAAACAGAGGCAAACAGAGGCAAACAGAGGCAAACAGACTTAAACAGAGGCAAACAGAGTGAAACAGAGGCAAACAGAGTGAAACAGAGGCAAACAGATTGAAACAGAGGCAAACAGAAGCAAACAGAGGCAAACAGAAGCAAACACAGGCAAACAGAGGCAAACAGAGTGAAACAGAGTCGAACAGAGTGAAACAGAGGCAAACAGACTGAAACAGAGGCAAAAAGACTTAAACAGAGGCAAACAGACTGAAACAGAGGCAAACAGACCTAAACAGAGGCAAACAGACTTAAACAGAGGCAAACTGACTTAAACAGAGGCAAACAGACTTAAACAGAGGCAAACAGAGGCAAACAGAGGCAAGCAGAGGCAAACACACTTACTCAGAGGCAAACAGAGTGAAACAGAGGCAAACAGACTGAAACAGAGGCAAACAGAGTGAAACAGAGGCAAGCTGAGAGAAACAGAGACAAACAGAGTGAAACAGAGGCAAACAGTTTGAAGCAGAGGCAAACAGAGTGAAACAGAGACGAACAGAGTGAAACAGAGGCAAACAGACTGAAACAGAGGCAAAAAGACTTAAACAGAGTAAAACAGAGTGAAACAGAGGCAAACAGACTTAAACAGAGGCAAACAGAATTAAACAGAGGCAAACAGACTTAAACAGAGGCAAACAGACTTAAACAGAGGCAAACAGAGTGAAGCAGAGGCAAACAGAGTGAAACAGAGGCAAACAGATTGAAACAGAGGCAAACAGAAGCAAACAGAGGCAAACAGAAGCAAACAGTGGCAAACAGAGGCAAACAGAGTGAAACAGAGGCAAACAGAGTGAAACAGAGGCAAACAGAGTGAAACAGAGGCAAACAGAGTGAAACAGAGACAGAGCAGAGTGAAACAGAGGCAAACAGACTGAAACAGAGTCAAACAGACTTAAGCAGAGGCAAACAGACTTAAACAGAGGCAAACAGAGTGAAACAGACGCAAACAGAGTGAAACAGAGGCAAACAGAGTGAAACAGAGGCAAACTGACTGAAACAGAGGCAAACAGACTCAAACAGAGGCAAACAGACTTAAACAGAGGCAAACCGAGGCAAACAGAGTGAAAGAGAGGCAAACAGAGTGAAACAGAGGCAAACAGAGTGCAACGGAGGCAAACAGACTTAAACAGAGGCAAACAGACTTAAACAGAGGCAAACAGAGGCTAACAGAGGCAAACAGAGGCAAGCAGAGTGAAACAAAGGCAAACAGAGTGAAACAGAGGCAAACAGAGTGAAACAGAGACAAACAGACTTACACAGAGGCAAACAGTCTTAAAAAGAGGCAGAGAGACTCAACAGAGGCAAACAGACCGAAACAGAGCAAACAGAGTGAAACAGAGGCAAACAGAATTAAACAGAGGCAAACAGACTGAAACAGAGGCAAACAGACTTAAACAGAGGCAAACAGAGTGAAACAGAGGCAAACAGAGTGAAACAGAGGGAAACGGAATGAAACAGAGGCAAACAGAGTGAAACAGAGGCAAACAGAAGCAAACAGAGGCAAGTAGAGGCAAACAGAGTGAAACAGAGACAAACAGAGTGAAACAGAGGCAAACAGACTGAAACAGAGGCAAACAGACTCAAACAGAGGCAAACAGACGTAAACAGAGACAAACAGAGGCATACAGAGTGAAACAGAGGCAAACAGAGTGAAACAGTGGCAAACAGAGTGAAACTGAGGCAAACAGACTTAAACAGAGGCAAACAGACTTAAACAGAGGCAAACAGACTTAAACAGAGGCAAACAGAAGCAAACAGAGGCAAACAGACTTAAACAGAGGCAAACAGAGTGAAACAGAGGCAAACAGAGTGAAACAGAGGCAAACAGATTGAAACAGAGGCAAACAGATTGAAACAGAGGCAAACAGAAGCAAACAGAGGCAAACAGAGGCAAACAGAGTGAAACAGAGGCAAACAGAGTGAAACAGAGGCAAACAGATTGAAACAGAGGCAAACAGACCGAAACAGAGGCAAACAGACTTAAACAGAGGCAAACTGACTTAAACAGAGGCAAACAGACTTAAACAGAGGCAAACAGAGGCAAACAGAGGCAAGCAGAGGCAAACACACTTAATCAGAGGCAAACAGAGTGAAACAGAGACAAGCAGTGAAACAGAGGCAAACAGAAGCAAACAGAGGCATACTGAGGCATACAGAGTGAAACAGAGGCAAACAGAGTGAAACAGAGGGAAACGGAGTGAAACAAAGGCAAACAAACTGAAACAGACGCAAACAGAAGCAAACAGAGGCAAACAGAGGCAATTAGAGTGAAACAGAGGCAAACAGAGTGAAACAGAGGCAAACAGAGAGAAACAGAGGCAAATTGAGTGAAACAGAGGCAAACGGAGTGAACCAGAGGCAAACAGAGTGAAACAGAGGCAAACAGAAGCAAACAGAGGCAAACAGAGGCAAACAGAGTGAAACAGAGGCAAACAGACTGAAACAGAGGCAAACAGAGTGAAACAGAGGCAAACTGAGAGAAATGAGACAAACAGAGTGAAACAGAGGCAAACAGTTTGAAACAGAGGCAAACAGAGTGAAACAGAGACGAACAGAGTGAAACAGAGGCAAACAGACGGAAACAGAGGCAAAAAGACTTTAACAGAGGAAAACAGAGTGAAACAGAGGCTAACAGACTTAAACAGAGGCAAACAGAATTAAACAGAGGCAGACAGACTTAAACAGAGGCAAACAGACTTAAACAGAGGCAAACAGACTTAAACAGAGGCAAACAGAGGCAAACAGAGGCAAACAGACTTAAACAGAGGCAAACAGAGTGAAACAGAGGCAAACAGAGTGAAACAGAGGCAAACAGATTGAAACAGAGGCAAACAGAAGCAAACAGAGGCAAACAGAAGCAAACACAGGCAAACAGAGGCAAACAGAGTGAAACAGAGTCGAACAGAGTGAAACAGAGGCAAACAGACTGAAACAGAGGCAAAAAGACTTAAACAGAGGAAAACAGAGTGAAACAGAGGCAAACAGACTTAAACAGAGGCAAACAGAATTAAACAGAGGCAAACAGACTTAAACAGAGGCAAACAGACTTCAACAGAGGCAAACAGATTGAAACAGACGCAAGCAGAGTGAAACAGAGGGAAACGGAATGAAACAGAGGCAAACGGAGTGAAACAGAGGCAAACAGAAGCAAACAGAGGCAAGTAGAGGCAAACAGTGTGAAACAGAGGCAAACAAACTGAAACAGACGCAAACAGAAGCAAACAGAGGCAAACAGAGGCAGACAGAGTGAAACACAGGCAAACAGAGTGACACAGAGGCAAACAGAGAGAAACAGAGGCAAACAGACTTAGAGGCAAACAGAGGCAAACAGAGGCAAACAGACTTAAACAGAGGCAAACAGAGTGAAACAGAGGCAAACACAGTGAAACAGAGGGAAACAGATTGAAAGAGAGGCAAACAGAAACAAACAGAGGCAAACAGAAGCAAACACAGGCAAACAGAGGCAAACAGAGTGAAACAGAGGCAAACAGAGTGAAACAGAGGCAAAAAGAGTGAAACAGAGGCAAAAAGACTTAAACAGAGGAAAACAGAGTGAAACAGAGGCAAACGGACTGAAACAGAGTCAAACAGACTTAGGCAGAGGCAAATAGACTTAAACAGAGGCAAACAGAGTGAAACAGAGGCAAACAGAGTGAAACAGAGGCAAACAGAGTGAAACAGAGGCAAACTGACTGAAACAGAGGCAAACAGACTCAAACAGAGGCAAACAGACTTAAACAGAGGCAAACCGAGGCAAACAGAGCGAAAGAGAGGCAAACAGAGTGAAACAGAGGCAAACAGAGTGAAACAGAGGCAAACAGACTGAAACAGAGGCAAACAGAGGCAAACAGAGGCAAACCGAGGCAAACAGAGTGAAACAGAGGCAAACAGAGTGAAACAGAGGCAAACAGAATTACACAGAGGCAAGCAGGCTTAAAAAGAGGCAGAGAGACTCAACGGAGGCAACCAGACCTAAACAGAGGCAAACAGAGTGAAACAGAGGCAAATAGAATTAAACAGAGGCAAACAGACCGAAACAGAGGCAAACAGACCTAAACAGAGGCAAACAGACTTAAACAGAGGCAAACTGACTGAAACAGAGGCAAACACACTTAATCAGAGGCAAACAGAGTGAAACGGAGACAAACAGTGAAACAGAGGCAAACAGAAGCAAACAGAGGCAAACTGAGGCATACAGAGTGAAACAGAGGCAAACAGAGTGAAACAGAGGGAAACGGAGTGAAACAGAGGCAAACAAACTGAAACAGACGCAAACAGAAGCAAACAGAGGCAAACAGAGGCAATTAGAGTGAAACAGAAGCAAACAGAGTGAAACAGAGGCAAACAGAGAGAAACAGAGGCAAATTGCGTGAAACAGAGGCTAACGGAGTGAACCAGAGGCAAACAGAGTGAAACAGAGGCAAACAGAAGCAAACAGAGGCAAACAGAGGCAAACAGAGTGAAACAGAGGCAAACAGACTAAAACAGAGGCAAACAGAGTGAAACAGAGGCAAACTGAGAGAAATGAAACAAACAGAGTGAAACAGAGGCAAACAGTTTGAAACAGAGGCAAACAGAGTGAAACAGAGACGAACAGAGTGAAACAGAGGCAAACAGACGGAAACAGAGGCAAAAAGACTTTAACAGAGGAAAACAGAGTGAAACAGAGGCAAACAGACTTAAACAGAGGCAAACAGAATTAAACAGAGGCAGACAGACTTAAACAGAGGCAAACAGACTTAAACAGAGGCAAACAGACTTAAACAGAGGCAAACAGAGGCAAACAGAGGCAAACAGACTTAAACAGAGGCAAACAGAGTGAAACAGAGGCAAAAAGAGTGAAACAGAGGCAAACAGATTGAAACAGAGGCAAACAGAAGCAAACAGAGGCAAACAGAAGCAAGCACAGGCAAACAGAGGCAAACAGAGTGAAACCGAGGCAAACAGAGTGAAATAGAGGCAAACAGAGTGAAACAGAGGCAAACTGAGTGAAACAGACAAACAGAGGAAACAGAGGCAAACGGACTGAAACAGAGTCAAACAGACTTAAGCAGAGGCAAACAGACTTAAACAGAGGCAAACCGAGGCAAACAGAACGAAAGAGAGGCAAACAGAGTGAAACAGAGGCAAACAGAGTGAAACAGAGGCAAACAGAGGCAAACAGAGGCAAACAGAGGCAAACAGAGGCAAACCGAGGCAAACAGAGTGCAACAGAGGCAAACAGAGTGAAACAGAGGCAAACAGACTTACACAGAGGCAAGCAGACTTAAAAAGAGGCAGAGAGACTCAACAGAGGCAACCAGACCTAAACAGAGGCAAACAGAGTGAAACAGAGGCAAATAGAATTAAACAGAGGCAAACAGACTGAAACAGAGGCAAACAGAGGCAAACAGAGGCAAGCAGAGGCAAACACACTTACTCAGAGGCAAACAGAGTGAAACAGAGGGAAACGGAGTGAAACAGAGGCAAACAAACTGAAACAGACGCATACAGAAGCAAACAGAGGCAAACAGAGGCAATTAGAGTGAAACAGAGGCAAACAGTGTGAAACAGAGGCAAACAGAGTGAAACAGAGGCAAACAGAAGCAAACAGAGGCAAACAGAGTGAAACAGAGGCAAACAGAGTGAAACAGAGGCAAACAGAGAGAAACAGAGGCAAAGAGAGTGAAACAGAGGCAAACAGAGTGAAACAGAGGCAAATTGAGTGAAACAGAGGCAAACGGAGTGAAACAGAGGCAGACAGAGTGAAACAGAGGCAAACAGAAGCAAACAGAGGCAAACAGAGTGAAACAGAGGCAAACAGACTGAAACAGAGGAAAACAGAGTGAAACAGAGGCAAGCTGAGAGAAACAGAGACAAACAGAGTGAAAAAGAGGCAAACAGTTTGAAACAGAGGCAAACAGAGTGAAACAGAGTCGAACAGAGTGAAACAGAGGCAAACAGACTGAAACAGAGGCAAAAAGACTTAAACAGAGGAAGACAGAGTAAAACAGAGGCAAACAGAGTGAAACAGAGGCAAATTGAGTGAAACAGAGGCAAACGGAGTGAAACAGAGGCAAACTGAGTGAAACAGAGGCAAACAGAAGCTGACAGAGGCAAACAGAGGCAAACAGAGTGAAACAGAGGCAAACAGACTGAAACAGAGGCAAACAGAGTGAAACAGAGGCAAGCTGAGAGAAACAGAGACAAACAGAGTGAAACAGAGGCAAACAGTTTGAAGCAGAGGCAAGCAGAGTGAAACAGAGACGAACAGAGTGAAACAGAGGCAAACAGACTGAAACAGAGGCAAAAAGACTTAAACAGAGGAAAACAGAGTGAAAACAGAGGCAAACAGACTTAAACAGAGGCAAACAGAATTAAACAGAGGCAAACAGACTTAAACAGAGGCAAACAGACTTAAACAGAGGCAAACAGAGTGAAACAGAGGCAAACAGAGTGAAACAGAGGGAAACGGAATGAAACAGAGGCAAACAGAGTAAAACAGAGGCAAACAGAAGCAAACAGAGGCAAGTAGAGGCAAACAGAGTGAAACAGAGACAAACAGAGTGAAACAGAGGCAAACAGACTGAAACAGAGGCAAACAGACTCAAACAGTGGCAAACAGACTTAAACAGAGACAAACAGAGGCAAAAAGAGCGAAACAGAGGCAAAAAGAGCGAAACAGAGGCAAACAGACTGAAACAGAGGCAAACAGACTTAAACAGAGGCAAACAGACTTAATCAGAGGCAAACAGAGCGAAACAGAGGCAAACAGACTTAAACAGAGGCAAACAGACTTAAACAGAGGCAAACAGACTTAAACAGAGGCAAACAGAGTGAAACAGAGGGAAACGGAATGAAACAGAGGCAAACAGAGTGAAACAGAGGCAAACAGAAGCAAACAGAGGCAAGTAGAGGCAAACCGAGGCAAACAGAGTGAAACAGAGGCAAACAGAGTGAAACAGAGGCAAACAGAATTACACAGAGGCAAGCAGACTTAAAAAGAGGCAGAGAGACTCAACAGAGGCAAACAGACTGAAACAGAGGCAAACAGAGGCAAACAGAGTGAAACACAGGCAAACAGAGTGAAACAGAGGCAAACAGAGAGAAACAGAGGCAAACAGAGTGAAACAGAGGCAAACAGAGTGAAACAGAGGCAAATTGAGTGAAACAGAGGCAAACGGAGTGAAACAGAGGCAAACAGAGTGAAACAGAGGCAAACAGAAGCAAACAGAGGCAAACAGAGGCAAACAGAGTGAAACAGAGGCAAACAGACTGAAACAGAGGCAAACAGAGTGAAACAGAGGCAAACTGAGAGAAACAGAGACAAACAGAGTCAAACAGAGGCAAACAGTTGAAACAGAGGCAAACAGAGTGAAACAGAGGCAAACAGACTTAAATAGAGGCAAACAGAGGCAAACAGAGGCAAACAGACTTAAACAGAGGCAAAGAGAGTGAAACAGAGGCAAACAGAGTAAAACAGAGGCAAACAGACCAAAAGAGAGGCAAACAGACTTAAACAGAGGCAAACAGACTTGAACAGAGGCAAACAGACTTAAAAAGAGGCAGAGAGACTTAAACAGAGGCAAACAGACCTAAACAGAGGCAGACAGAGTGAAACAGAGGCAAACAGACTTAAACAGAGGCAAAAAGAGTGAAACAGAGGCAAACAGAGTGAAACAGAGGCAAACAGAGTGAAACAGAGGCAAACAGAGTGAAACAGAGGCAAACAGACTTAAATAGAGGCAAACAGAGGCAAACAGAGGCAAACAGACTTAAATAGAGGCAAAGAGAGTGAAACAGAGGCAAACAGAGTAAAACAGAGGCAAACAGACCTAAAGAGAGGCAAACAGACTTAAACAGAGGCAAACAGACTTGAACAGAGGCAAACAGACTTAAAAAGAGGCAGAGAGACTTAAACAGAGGCAAACAGACCTAAACAGAGGCAGACAGAGTGAAACAGAGGCAAACAGACTTAAACAGAGGCAAACAGACTGAAACAGAGGCAAACAGACTTAAACAGAGGCAAACTGAATTTAACAGAGGCAAACAGACTAAAACAGAGGCAAACAGACTTAAACAGAGGCAAACAGAGGCAAACAGAGTCAAACAGAGGCAAACGGACTTAAACAGAGGCAAACAGAGTGAAACAGAGGCAAACAGAGTGAAACAGAGGCAAACAGACCTAAACAGAGCCAAACAGACTTAAACAGAGGCAAACAGACTTAAAAAGAGGCAGAGAAACTTAAACAGATGCAAACAGACCTAAACAGAGGAAAACAGAGTGAAACAGAGGCAAACAGACGTAAACAGAGGCAAACAGACTGAAACAATGGCAAACAGACTTCAACAGAGGCAAACAGACTTAAACAGAGGCAAACTGACTTAAACAGAGGCCAACAGACTTAAACAGAGGCAAAAAGACTTAAAAAGAGGCAAACAGAGGCAAACATAGGCAAACGGAGGCACACAGGGTTAAACAGAGGCAAACAGAGGCAAACAGACTTAAACAGAGTTAAACAGAGGCATAAAGAGTGAATCAGCGGCAAAAAGAGTGAAACAGAGGCAAACAGACTGAAACAGAGGCAAACAGACTGAAACAGAGGCATACAGGCTTAAACAGAGGCAAACAGACTTAAACAGAGGCAAACAGAGGCAAAAAGAGTGAAACAGAGGCAAACAGAGTGAAACAGAGGCAAACAGAGTGAAACAGAGGCAAACAGAGTGAAACAGAGGCAAACAGACTTAAATAGAGGCAAACAGAGGCAAACAGAGGCAAACAGACTTAAACAGAGGCAAAGAGAGTGAAACAGAGGCAAAGAGAGTGAAACAGAGGCAAACAGACCTAAAGCGAGGCAAACAGACTTAAACAGAGGCAAAAAGACTTAAAAAGAGGCAGGGAGACTTAAACAGAGGCAAACAGGCCTAAACAGAGGCAAGCAGACTGAAACAGTGGCAAACAGACTTAAACAGAGGCAAACAGACTTAAACAGAGGCAAACTGACTTAAACAGAGGCAAACAGACTTAAACAGAGGCAAACAGACTTAAAAAGAGGCAGAGAGACTTAAACAGAGGCAAACAGACCTAAACAGAGGCAAACAGAGTGAAACAGAGGCAAACAGACTTAAACAGAGGCAAACAGAGTGAAACAGAGGCAAACAGAGTGAAACAGAGGCAAACAGACATAAACAGATGCAAACAGACTTAAAAAGAGGCAAACAGACTTAAACAGAGGCAAACAGAGGCAAACAGAATTAAACAGTTGCAAACAGACTTAAACAGAGGCAAACAGAGGCAAACAGAGGCAAACAGACTTAAACAGAGGCAAACAGGCTTGAACAGAGGCAAAGAGAGGCAAACAGAGGCAAACAGAGGCAAACAGACTTAAACAGAGGCAAACAGAGTGAAACAGAGGCAAACAGAGTGAAACAGAGGGAAACAGACTTAAACAGAGGCAATCAGACTTAAACAGAGGTAAACCGAGGCAAACAGACCGAAACAGAGGCAAACAGAGTGAAACAGAGGCAAACAGACTTAAACAGAGGCAAACAGACTTAAACAGAGGCAAACAGATTTAAACAGAGGCAAAGAGAGAGAAACAGAGGCAAACAGAGTGAAACAGAGGCAAACAGACTTAAACAGAGGCAAACAGAGGCAAACAGACTTAAACAGAGGCAAACAGACTTAAACAGAGGCAAACAGACTTAAAAAGAGGCAGAGAGACTTAAACAGAGGCAAACAGATCTAAACAGAGGCAAACAGAGTGAAACAGAGGCAAACAGAGAGAAACAGAATCAAACAGAGTGAAACAGAGGCAATCAGAGTGAAACAGAGGCAAACAGACTTAAATAGAGGCAAACAGAGGCAAACAGAGGCAAACAGAGGCAAACAGACTTAAACAGAGGCAAACAGAGTGAAACAGAGGCAAACAGAGTGAAACAGAGGCAAACAGACCTAAACAGAGGCAAACAGACTTAAACAGAGGCAAACAGACTTAAAAAGAGGCAGGGAGACTTAAACAGAGGCAAACAGAGTGAAACAGAGGCAAACAGACTTGAACAGAGGCAAACAGACTGAAACAGTAGCAAACAGACTTAAACAGAGGCAAACAGACTTAGAAAGAGGCAGAGAGACTTAAACAGAGGCAAACAGACCTAAACAGAGGCAAACAGACTTAAAAACAGGCAGAGAGACTTAAACAGAGGCAAACAGACCTAAACAGAGGCAAACAGAGTGAAACAGAGGCAAACAGACTTAAACAGAGGCAAACAGAGTGAAATAGAGGCAAACAGAGTGAAACAGAGGCAAACAGACTTAAACAGAGGCAAACAGACTTAAACAGAGGCAAACAGAGGCAAAAAGAGTGAAACAGAGGCAAACAGAGTGAAACAGAATCAAACAGAGTGAAACAGAGGCAAACAGAGTGAAACAGAGGCAAACAGACTTAAATAGAGGCAAACAGATTGAAACAGAGGCAAACAGAGGCAAACAGACTTAAACAGAGGCAAACAGAGTGAAACAGAGGCAAACATAGTGAAACAGAGGCAAACAGACCTAAACAGAGGCAAACAGACTTAAACAGAGGCAAACAGACTTAAAAAGAGGCAGGGAGACTTAAACAGAGGCAAACAGAGTGAAACAGAGGCAAACAGACTTGAACAGAGGCAAACAGACTGAAACAGTAGCAAACAGACTTAAACAGAGGCAAACAGACTTAAACAGAGGCAAACAGACTTAGAAAGAGGCAGAGAGACTTAAACAGAGGCAAACAGACCTAAACAGAGGCAAACAGACTTAAAAAGAGGCAGAGAGACTTAAACAGAGGCAAACAGACCTACACAGAGGCAAACAGAGTGAAACAGAGGCAAACAGACTTAAACAGAGGCAAACAGAGTGAAACAGATGCAAACAGACTTAAACAGAGGCAAACAGACTTAAACAGAGGTAAACAGACTTAATCAGAGGCAAACAGAGGCAAACAGACTTAAACAGAGGCAAACAGACTTAAACAGAGGCAAACAGAGGCAAACGGAGGCAAACAGACTTAAACAGAGGCAAACAGACTTGAACAGAGGCAAACAGAGGCAAACAGAGGCAAATAGAGGCAAACAGACTTAAACAGAGGCAAACAGAGTGAAACAGAGGCAAACAGGGTGAAACAGAGGGAAACAGACTTAAACAGAGGCAAACAGACTGAAACAGAGGCAAACAGACTCAAACAGAGGCAATCAGACTTAAACAGAGGCAAACCGAGGCAAACAGACTGAAACAGAGGCAAACAGAGTGAAACAGAGGCAAACAGACTTAAACAGAGGCAAGCAGAATTAAACAGAGGCAAACAGACTTAAACAGAGGCAAACAGAGGCAAACAGAGGCAAACAGACTTAAACAGAGGCAAACAGACTTAAACAGAGGCAAACAGACGTAAACATAGGCAAACAGAGGCAAACAGAGTGAAACACAGGCAAACAGAGTGAAACAGAGGCAAACAGACTTAAACAGCGGCAAACAGACTTAAACAGAGGCAAACAGACTTAAAAAGAGGCAGAGATATTTAAACAGAGGCAAACAGGACCTAAACAGAGGCAAACAGAGTGAAACAGAGGCAAACAGACTTAAACAGAGGCAAACAGAGTGAAACAGAGGCAAACAGACTTAAACAGAGGCAAACAGTGAAACAGAGGCAAACAGATTGAAACAGAGGCAAACAGACTTAAACAGAGGCAAACAGACTTAAACAGAGGCCAACAGACTTAAACAGAGGCAAAAAGACTTAAAAAAAGGCAAACATAGGCAAACGGAGGCACACAGGGTTAAACAGAGGCAAACAGAGGCAAACAGACTTAAACAGAGTTAAACAGAGGCATAAAGAGTGAATCAGCGGCAAAAAGAGTGAAACAGAGGCAAACAGACTGAAACAGAGGCAAACAGACTGAAACAGAGGCATACAGGCTTAAACAGAGGCAAACAGAGGCAAACAGAGGCAAAAAGAGTGAAACAGAGGCAAACAGATTGAAACAGAGGCAAACAGAGTGAAACAGAGGCAAACAGAGTGAAACAGAGGCAAACAGAGTGAAACAGAGGCAAACAGACTTAAATAGAGGCAAACAGAGGCAAACAGAGGCAAACAGACTTAAACAGAGGCAAAGAGAGTGAAACAGAGGCAAACAGAGTAAAACAGAGGCAAACAGACCTAAAGAGAGGCAAACAGACTTAAACAGAGGCAAACAGACTTGAACAGAGGCAAACAGACTTAAAAAGAGGCAGAGAGACTTAAACAGAGGCAAACAGACCTAAACAGAGGCAGACAGAGTGAAACAGAGGCAAACAGAGTGAAACAGAGGCAAACAGATTGAAACAGAGGCAAACAGAGTGAAACAGAGGCAAACAGACATAAATAGAGGCAAACAGAGGCAAACAGAGGCAAACAGACTTAAATAGAGGCAAAGAGAGTGAAACAGAGGCAAACAGAGTAAAACAGAGGCAAACAGACCTAAAGAGAGGCAAACAGACTTAAACAGAGGCAAACAGACTTGAATAGAGGCAAACAGACTTAAAAAGAGGCAGAGAGACTTAAACAGAGGCAAACAGACCTAAACAGAGGCAGACAGAGTGAAACAGAGGCAAACAGACTTAAACAGAGGCAAACAGACTGAAACAGAGGCAAACAGACTTAAACAGAGGCAAACTGAATTTAACAGAGGCAAACAGACTAAAACAGAGGCAAACAGACTTAAACAGAGGCAAACAGAGGCAAACAGAGTCAAACAGAGGCAAACGGACTTAAACAGAGGCAAACAGAGTGAAACAGAGGCAAACAGAGTGAAACAGAGGCAAACAGACCTAAACAGAGCCAAACAGACTTAAACAGAGGCAAACAGACTTAAAAAGAGGCAGAGAAACTTAAACAGATGCAAACAGACCTAAACAGAGGAAAACAGAGTGAAACAGAGGCAAACAGACGTAAACAGAGGCAAACAGACTGAAACAATGGCAAACAGACTTCAACAGAGGCAAACAGACTTAAACAGAGGCAAACTGACTTAAACAGAGGCCAACAGACTTAAACAGAGGCAAAAAGACTTGAAAAGAGGCAAACAGAGGCAAACATAGGCAAACGGAGGCACACAGGGTTAAACAGAGGCAAACAGAGGCAAACAGACTTAAACAGAGTTAAACAGAGGCATAAAGAGTGAATCAGCGGCAAAAAGAGTGAAACAGAGGCAAACAGACTGAAACAGAGGCAAACAGACTGAAACAGAGGCATACAGGCTTAAACAGAGGCAAACAGACTTAAACAGAGGCAAACAGAGGCAAAAAGAGTGAAACAGAGGCAAACAGAGTGAAACAGAGGCAAACAGAGTGAAACAGAGGCAAACAGAGTGAAACAGAGGCAAACAGACTTAAATAGAGGCAAACAGAGGCAAACTGAGGCAAACAGACTTAAACAGAGGCAAAGAGAGTGAAACAGAGGCAAAGAGAGTGAAACAGAGGCAAACAGAACTAAAAGCGAGACAAACAGACTTAAACAGAGGCAAAAAGACTTAAAAAGAGGCAGGGAGACTTAAACAGAGGCAAACAGGCCTAAACAGAGGCAAGCAGACTGAAACAGTGGCAAACAGACTTAAACTGAGGCAAACAGACTTAAACAGAGGCAAACTGACTTAAACAGAGGCAAACAGACTTAAACAGAGGCCAACAGACTTAAAAAGAGGCAGAGAGACTTAAACAGAGGCAAACAGACCTAAACAGAGGCAAACAGAGTGAAACAGAGGCAAACAGACTTAAACAGAGGCAAACAGAGTGAAACAGAGGCAAACAGAGTGAAACAGAGGCAAACAGACATAAACAGAGGCAAACAGACTTAAAAAGAGGCAAACAGACTTAAACAGAGGCAAACAGACCTGAACAGAGGCAAACAGAGTCAAACAGACCGAAACAGAGGCAAACAGAGTGAAACAGAGGCAAACAGACTTAAACAGAGGCAAACAGAATTAAACAGAGGCAAACAGACTTAGACAGAGGCAAACAGAGGCAAACAGAGGCAAACAGACTTAAACAGAGGCAAACAGACTTAAACAGAGGCAAACAGACGTAAACAGAGGCAAACAGAGGCAAACAGAGTGAAACACAGGCAAACAGAGTGAAACAGAGGCAAACAGACTTAAACAGCGGCAAACAGACTTAAACAGAGGCAAACAGACTTAAAAAGAGGCAGAGATACTTAAACAGAGGCAAGCAGGACCTAAACAGAGGCAAACAGAGTGAAACAGAGGCAAACAGACTTAAACAGAGGCAAACAGAGTGAAACAGAGGCAAACAGACTTAAACAGAGGCAAACAGAGTGAAACAGAGGCAAACAGATTGAAACAGAGGCAAACAGACTTAAACAGAGGCAAACAGAATTAAACAGAGGCAAACAGACTTAAACAGAGGCAAACAGAGGCAAACAGACTTAAACAGAGGGAAAAAGAGTGAAACAGAGGCAAACAGAATGAAACAGAGGCAAACAGACTTAAACAGAGGCAAACAGAGGCAAACAGAGGCAAACAGAGGCAAACAGACTTACACAGAGGCAAACAGAGTGAAACAGAGGCAAACAGAGTGAAACAGAGGCAAACAGACTTGAACAGAGGCAAACAGACTTAAAAAGAG
This sequence comes from Isurus oxyrinchus, assembly GCA_026770705.1. Classification (NCBI taxonomy): domain Eukaryota; kingdom Metazoa; phylum Chordata; class Chondrichthyes; order Lamniformes; family Lamnidae; genus Isurus; species Isurus oxyrinchus. The sequence goes on from JANJGN010004048.1 coordinate 15,419, forward strand.
GCAAACAGACTTAAACAGAGGCAAACAGACCTAAACAGAGGCAAACCGAGGCAAACAGACCGAAACAGAGGCAAACAGAGTGAACCAGAGGCAAACAGACTTAAACAGAGGCAAACAGAATTAAACAGAGGCAAACAGACTTAAACAGAGGCAAACAGAGTGAAACAGAGGCAAACAGATTGAAACAGAGGCAAACAGACTTAAACAGAGGCAAACAGACTTAAACAGAGGCAAAGAGAGTGAAACAGAGGCAAAGAGAGTGAAACAGAGGCAAACAGAACTAAAAGCGAGACAAACAGACTTAAACAGAGGCAAAAAGACTTAAAAAGAGGCAGGGAGACTTAAACAGAGGCAAACAGGCCTAAACAGAGGCAAGCAGACTGAAACAGTGGCAAACAGACTTAAACTGAGGCAAACAGACTTAAACAGAGGCAAACTGACTTAAACAGAGGCAAACAGACTTAAACAGAGGCCAACAGACTTAAAAAGAGGCAGAGAGACTTAAACAGAGGCAAACAGACCTAAACAGAGGCAAACAGAGTGAAACAGAGGCAAACAGACTTAAACAGAGGCAAACAGAGTGAAACAGAGGCAAACAGAGTGAAACAGAGGCAAACAGACATAAACAGAGGCAAACAGACTTAAAAAGAGGCAAACAGACTTAAACAGAGGCAAACAGACCTGAACAGAGGCAAACAGAGTCAAACAGACCGAAACAGAGGCAAACAGAGTGAAACAGAGGCAAACAGACTTAAACAGAGGCAAACAGAATTAAACAGAGGCAAACAGACTTAGACAGAGGCAAACAGAGGCAAACAGAGGCAAACAGACTTAAACAGAGGCAAACAGACTTAAACAGAGGCAAACAGACGTAAACAGAGGCAAACAGAGGCAAACAGAGTGAAACACAGGCAAACAGAGTGAAACAGAGGCAAACAGACTTAAACAGCGGCAAACAGACTTAAACAGAGGCAAACAGACTTAAAAAGAGGCAGAGATACTTAAACAGAGGCAAGCAGGACCTAAACAGAGGCAAACAGAGTGAAACAGAGGCAAACAGACTTAAACAGAGGCAAACAGAGTGAAACAGAGGCAAACAGACTTAAACAGAGGCAAACAGAGTGAAACAGAGGCAAACAGATTGAAACAGAGGCAAACAGACTTAAACAGAGGCAAACAGAATTAAACAGAGGCAAACAGACTTAAACAGAGGCAAACAGAGGCAAACAGACTTAAACAGAGGGAAAAAGAGTGAAACAGAGGCAAACAGAATGAAACAGAGGCAAACAGACTTAAACAGAGGCAAACAGAGGCAAACAGAGGCAAACAGAGGCAAACAGACTTACACAGAGGCAAACAGAGTGAAACAGAGGCAAACAGAGTGAAACAGAGGCAAACAGACTTGAACAGAGGCAAACAGACTTAAAAAGAGGCAAACAGACTTAAACAGAGGCAAACAGACCTAAACAGAGGCAAACCGAGGCAAACAGACCGAAACAGAGGCAAACAGAGTGAACCAGAGGCAAACAGACTTAAACAGAGGCAAACAGAATTAAACAGAGGCAAACAGACTTAAACAGAGGCAAACAGAGGCAAACAGAGGCAAACAGACTTAAACAGAGGCAAACAGACTTAAACAGAGGCAAACAGACGTAAACAGAGGCAAACAGAGGCAAACAGAGTGAAACACAGGCAAACAGAGTGAAACAGAGGCAAACAGACTTAAACAGCGGCAAACAGACTTAAACAGAGGCAAACAGACTTAAAAAGAGACAGAGATACTTAAACAGAGGCAAACAGGACCTAAACAGAGGCAAACAGAGTGAAACAGAGGCAAACAGACTTAAACAGAGGCAAACAGAGTGAAACAGAGGCAAACAGACTTAAACAGAGGCAAACAGAGTGAAACAGAGGCAAACAGATTGAAACAGAGGCAAACAGACTTAAACAGAGGCAAACAGACTTAAACAGAGGCAAACAGACTTAAACAGAGGCAAACAGAGGCAAACAGACTTAAACAGAGGGAAAAAGAGTGAAAGAGAGGCAAACAGAATGAAACAGAGGCAAACAGACTTAAACAGAGGCAAACAGAGGCAAACAGAGGCAAACAGACTTACACAGAGGCAAACAGAGTGAAACAGAGGCAAACAGAGTGAAACAGAGGCAAACAGACTTGAACAGAGGCAAACAGACTTAAGAAGAGGCAGAGAGACTTAAACAGAGGCAAACAAACATAAACAGAGGCAAGCAGAGTGAAACAGAGGCAAACAGACTTAAACAGAGGCGAACAGACTGAAGCAGAGGCAAGCAGACTTAAACAGAGGCAAACTGACTTAAACAGAAGCAAACAGACTTAAACAGAGGCAAACAGACTTAAAAAGAGGCAAACAGAGACAAACATAGGCAAACATAGGAAAACGGAGGCACACAGGGTTAAACAGAGGCAAACAGAGGCAAACAGAGTTAAACAGAGTTAAACAGAGGCCTAAAGAGTGAATCAGAGGCAAAAAGAGTGAAACTGAGGCAAACAGACTGAAACAGAGGCAAACAGACTGAAACAGAGGCATACAGGCTTAAACTGAGGCAAACAGAGTTAAACAGAGGCAAACAGAGGCAAAAAGAGGCAAACAGAGGCAAACAGACTTAAACAGAGGCAAACAGAGAGAAACAGAGGCAAACAGAGTGAAACAGAGCCAAACAGAGTGAAACAGAGGCAAACAGACCTAAACAGAGGCAAACAGACTTAAACAGAGGCAAACAGACTTAAAAAGAGGCAGGGAGACTTAAACAGAGGCAAACAGACCTAAACAGAGGCAAACAGAGTGAAACAGAGGCATACAGACTTAAACAGAGGCAAACAGACTGAAACAGTGGCAAACAGACTTAAACAGAGGCAAACAGACTTAAACAGAGGCAAACTGACTTAAACAGAGGCAAACAGACTTAAACAGAGGCAAACAGACCTAAACAGAGGCAAACAGAGTGAAACAGAGGCAAACAGACTTAAACAGAGGCAAACAGAGTGAAACAGAGGCAAACAGACTTAAACAGAGGCAAACAGAGGCAAACAGAGTGAAACAGAGGCAAACAGACTTAAACAGAGGCAAACAAACTTAAACAGAGGCAAACAGACTTAAACAGAGGCAAACAGAGGCAAACAGTGGCAAACAGAAGCAAACAGACTTAAACTGAGGCAAACAGATTGAAACAGAGGCAAACAGAGTGAAACAGAGGTAAACAGACTTAAACAGAGGCAAACAGACTTGAACAGAGGCAAACAGAGGCAAACAGAGGCAAACAGACTTAAACAGTGGCAAACAGAGTGAAACAGAGGCAAACAGAGTGAAACAGAGGGAAACAGACTGAAACAGAGGCAAACAGACTGAAACAGAGGCAAACAGACTCAAACAGAGGCAATCAGACTTAAACAGAGGCAAACCGCGGCAAACAGACCGAAACAGAGGCAAACAGACTTAAACAGAGGCAAACAGACTTAAACCGAGGCAAACAGACTTAAACAGAGGCAAATAGAGGCAAACAGACGTAAACAGAGGCAAACAGACTGAAACAATGGCAAACAGACTTCAACAGAGGCAAACAGACTTAAACAGAGGCAAACTGACTTAAACAGAGGCCAACAGACTTAAACAGTGGCAAAAAGACTTAAAAAAAGGCAAACATAGGCAAACGGAGGCACACAGGGTTAAACAGAGGCAAACAGAGGCAAACAGACTTAAACAGAGTTAAACAGAGGCATAAAGAGTGAATCAGCGGCAAAAAGAGTGAAACAGAGGCAAACAGACTGAAACAGAGGCAAACAGACTGAAACAGAGGCAAACAGGCTTAAACAGAGGCAAACAGAGGCAAACAGAGGCAAAAAGAGTGAAACAGAGGCAAACAGAGTGAAACAGAGGCAAACAGAGTGAAACAGAGGCAAACAGAGTGAAACAGAGGCAAACAGACTTAAATAGAGGCAAACAGAGGCAAACAGAGGCAAACAGACTTAAACAGAGGCAAAGAGAGTGAAACAGAGGCAAACAGAGTAAAACAGAGGCAAACAGACCTAAAGAGAGGCAAACAGACTTAAACAGAGGCAAACAGGCTTGAACAGAGGCAAACAGACTTAAAAAGAGGCAGAGAGACTTAAACAGAGGCAAACAGACCTAAACAGAGGCAGACAGAGTGAAACAGAGGCAAACAGACTTAAACAGAGGCAAAAAGAGTGAAACAGAGGCAAACAGAGTGAAACAGAGGCAAACAGAGTGAAACAGAGGCAAACAGAGTGAAACAGAGGCAAACAGACTTAAATAGAGGCAAACAGAGGCAAACAGAGGCAAACAGACTTAAATAGAGGCAAAGAGAGTGAAACAGAGGCAAACAGAGTAAAACAGAGGGAAACAGACCTAAAGAGAGGCAAACAGACTTAAACAGAGGCAAACAGACTTGAACAGAGGCAAACAGACTTAAAAAGAGGCAGAGAGACTTAAACAGAGGCAAACAGACCTAAACAGAGGCAGACAGAGTGAAACAGAGGCAAACAGACTTAAACAGAGGCAAACAGACTGAAACAGAGGCAAACAGACTTAAACAGAGGCAAACTGAATTTAACAGAGGCAAACAGACTAAAACAGAGGCAAACAGACTTAAACAGAGGCAAACAGAGTCAAACAGAGGCAAACGGACTTAAACAGAGGCAAACAGAGTGAAACAGAGGCAAACAGAGTGAAACAGAGGCAAACAGACCGAAACAGAGCCAAACAGACTTAAACAGAGGCAAACAGACTTAAAAAGAGGCAGAGAAACTTAAACAGATGCAAACAGACCTAAACAGAGGAAAACAGAGTGAAACAGAGGCAAACAGACGTAAACAGAGGCAAACAGACTGAAACAATGGCAAACAGACTTCAACAGAGGCAAACAGACTTAAACAGAGGCAAACTGACTTAAACAGAGGCCAACAGACTTAAACAGAGGCAAAAAGACTTAAAAAGAGGCAAACAGAGGCAAACATAGGCAAACGGAGGCACACAGGGTTAAACAGAGGCAAACAGAGGCAAACAGACTTAAACAGAGTTAAACAGAGGCATAAAGAGTGAATCAGCGGCAAAAAGAGTGAAACAGAGGCAAACAGACTGAAACAGAGGCAAACAGACTGAAACAGAGGCATACAGGCTTCAACAGAGGCAAACAGACTTAAACAGAGGCAAACAGAGGCAAAAAGAGTGAAACAGAGGCAAACAGAGTGAAACAGAGGCAAACAGAGTGAAACAGAGGCAAACAGACTGAAACAGAGGCAAACAGACTTAAATAGAGGCAAACAGAGGCAAACAGAGGCAAACAGACTTAAACAGAGGCAAAGAGAGTGAAACAGAGGCAAAGAGAGTGAAACAGAGGCAAACAGACCTAAAGCGAGGCAAACAGACTTAAACAGAGGCAAAAAGACTTAAAAAGAGGCAGGGAGACTTAAACAGAGGCAAACAGAGTGAAACAGAGGCAAGCAGACTGAAACAGTGGCAAACAGACTTAAACAGAGGCAAACAGACTTAAACAGAGGCAAACTGACTTAAACAGAGGCAAACAGACTTAAACAGAGGCCAACAGACTTAAAAAGAGGCAGAGAGACTTAAACAGAGGCAAACAGACCTAAACAGAGGCAAACAGTGTGAAACAGAGGCAAACAGACTTAAACAGAGGCAAACAGAGTGAAACAGAGGCAAACAGACTTAAACAGAGGCCAACAGACTTAAAAAGAGGCAAACAGACTTAAAAAGAGGCAAACAGACTTAAACAGAGGCAAACAGACCTAAACAGAGGCAAACCGAGGCAAACAGACCGAAACAGAGGCAAACAGAGTGAAACAGAGGCAAACAGACTTAAACAGAGGCAAACAGAATTAAACAGAGGCAAACAGACTTAAACAGAGGCAAACAGAGGCAAACAGAGGCAAACAGACTTAAACAGAGGCAAACAGACTTAAACAGAGGCAAACAGACGTAAACAGAGGCAAACAGAGGCAAACAGAGTGAAACACAGGCAAACAGAATGAAACAGAGGCAAACAGACTTAAACAGCGGCAAACAGACTTAAACAGAGGCAAACAGACTTAAAAAGAGGCAGAGATACTTAAACAGAGGCAAACAGGACCTAAACAGAGGCAAACAGAGTGAAACAGAGGCAAACAGACTTAAACAGAGGCAAACAGAGTGAAACAGAGGCAAACAGACTTAAACAGAGGCAAACAGAGTGAAACAGAGGCAAACAGATTGAAACAGAGGCAAACAGACTTAAACAGAGGCAAACAGACTTAAACAGAGGCAAACAGACTTAAACAGAGGCAAACAGAGGCAAACAGACTTAAACAGAGGGAAAAAGAGTGAAACAGAGGCAAACAGAATGAAACAGAGGCAAACAGACTTAAACAGAGGCAAACAGAGGCAAACAGAGGCAAACAGAGGCAAACAGACTTACACAGAGGCAAACAGAGTGAAACAGAGGCAAACAGAGTGAAACAGAGGCAAACAGACTTGAACAGAGGCAAACAGACTTAAGAAGAGGCAGAGAGACTTAAACAGAGGCAAACAGACCTAAACAGAGGCAAGCAGAGTGAAACAGAGGCAAACAGACTTAAACAGAGGCGAACAGACTGAAGCAGAGGCAAGCAGACTTAAACAGAGGCAAACTGACTTAAACAGAAGCAAACAGACTTAAACAGAGGCAAACAGACTTAAAAAGAGGCAAACAGAGGCAAACATAGGCAAACATAGGAAAACGGAGGCACACAGGGTTAAACAGAGGCAAACAGAGGCAAACAGAGTTAAACAGAGTTAAACAGAGGCCTAAAGAGTGAATCAGAGGCAAAAAGAGTGAAACTGAGGCAAACAGACTGAAACAGAGGCAAACAGACTGAAACAGAGGCATACAGGCTTAAACAGAGGCAAACAGAGTTAAACAGAGGCAAACAGAGGCAAAAAGAGGCAAACAGAGGCAAACAGACTTAAACAGAGGCAAACAGAGAGAAACAGAGGCAAACAGAGTGAAACAGAGCCAAACAGAGTGAAACAGAGGCAAACAGACCTAAACAGAGGCAAACAGACTTAAACAGAGGCAAACAGACTTAAAAAGAGGCAGGGAGACTTAAACAGAGGCAAACAGACCTAAACAGAGGCAAACAGAGTGAAACAGAGGCATACAGACTTAAACAGAGGCAAACAGACTGAAACAGTGGCAAACAGACTTAAACAGCGGCAAACAGACTTAAACAGAGGCAAACTGACTTAAACAGAGGCAAACAGACTTAGACAGAGGCAAACAGACCTAAACAGAGGCAAACAGAGTGAAACAGAGGCAAACAGACTTAAACAGAGGCAAACAGAGTGAAACAGAGGCAAACAGACTTAAACAGAGGCAAACAGAGGCAAACAGAGTGAAACAGAGGCAAACAGACTTAAACAGAGGCAAACAAACTTAAACAGAGGCAAACAGACTTAAACAGAGGCAAACAGAGGCAAACAGAGGCAAACAGAAGCAAACAGACTTAAACTGAGGCAAACAGATTGAAACAGAGGCAAACAGAGTGAAACAGAGGCAAACAGACTTAAACAGAGGCAAACAGACTTGAACAGAGGCAAACAGAGGCAAACAGAGGCAAACAGACTTAAACAGTGGCAAACAGAGTGAAACAGAGGCAAACAGAGTGAAACAGAGGGAAACAGACTGAAACAGAGGCAAACAGACTGAAACAGAGGCAAACAGACTCAAACAGAGGCAATCAGACTTAAACAGAGGCAAACCGCGGCAAACAGACCGAAACAGAGGCAAACAGACTTAAACAGAGGCAAACAGACTTAAACAGAGGCAAACAGAGGCAAACAGATGCAAACGGAGGCAAACAGAGGCAAACAGACTTAAACAGAGGCAAACAGAGTGAAACAGAGGCAAACAGACTTAAACAGAGGCAAACAGACTTAAAAAGAGGCAGAGAGACTTAAACAGAGGCAAACAGACCTAAACAGAGGCAAACAGAGTGAAACAGATGCAAACAGACTTAAACAGAGGCAAACAGAGTGAAACAGAGGCAAACAGACTTAAACAGAGGCAAACAGACTTAAACAGAGGCAAACAGACTTAAACAGAGGCAAACAGACTTAGAAATGGGCAAACATGAGGCAAACAGAGGCAAACAGAGGCAAACGGAGGCAAACAAGGGAAAGGGTGGCAAACAGGGTTAAACAGAATCACACAGAGGCACACAGACTTAAACAGAGTTAAACAGAGTGAAACAGAGGCATAAAGAGTGAATCGGAGGCAAAAAAGAGTGAAACAGAGCCAAACAGAATGAAACAGAGGCAAACAGACTGAAACAGAGGCAAACAGACTTAAACAGAGGCATACAGACTTAAACAGAGGCAAACAGACTTAAACAGAGGCAAACGTAGGCAAAAAGAATGAACCAGAGGCAAACAGAGTGAAACAGAGGCATAAAGAGTGAATCAGACGCAAAGAGAGTGAAACAGAGGCAAACAGACTGAAACAGAGGCATACAGGCTTAAACAGAGGCAAACAGACCTAAACAGAGGCAAACAGAGGCAAAAAGAGTGAAACAGAGGCAAAAAGAGTGAAACAGAGGCAAACAGAGTGAAACAGAGGCAAACAGATTGAAACAGAGGCAAACAGACTTAAATAGAGGCAAACAGAGGCAAAAAGAGGCAAACAGACTTAAACAGAGGCAAACAGAGTGAAACAGAGGCAAACAGAGTGAAACAGAGGCAAACAGACCTAAAGAGAGGCAAACAGACATAAACAGAGGCAAACAGACTTAAAAAGAGGCAGGGAGACTTAAACAGAGGCAAACAGACCTAAACAGAGGCAAACAGAGTGAAACAGAGGCAAACAGAGTGAAACAGAGTCAAACAGAGTGAAACAGAGGCAAACAGATTGAAACAGAGGCAAACAAACTTAAATAGAGGCAAACTGAGGCAAACAGAGGCAAACAGACTTAAACAGAGGCAAACAGAGTGAAACAGAGGCAAACAGAGTGAAACAGAGGCAAACAGACCTAAACAGAGGCAAACAGACTTAAACAGAGGCAAACAGACTTAAAAAGAGGCAGGGAGACTTAAACAGAGGCAAACAGACCTAAACAGAGGCAAACAGAGTGAAACAGAGGCAAACAGAGTGAAACAGAGTCAAACAGAGTGAAACAGAGGCAAACAGATTGAAACAGAGGCCAACAGACTTAAATAGAGGCAAACAGAGGCAAACAGAGGCAAACAGACTTAAACAGAGGCAAACAGAGTGAAACAGAGGCAAACAGAGTGAAACAGAGGCAAACATAGGCAAACAGACTTAAACAGAGGCAAACAGACTTAAAAAGAGGCACGGAGACATAAACAGAGGCAAACAGACCTAAACAGAGGCAAACAGAGTGAAACAGAGGCAAACAGACTTAAACAGAGGCAAACAAAGTGAAACAGAGGCAAACAGACTTAAACAGAGGCAAACAGAGGCAAGCAGAGGCAAACTGAGACAAACAGAGGCAAACAGACTTAAACAGATGCAAACAGAGTGAAACAGAGGCAAACAGAATGAAACAGAGGCAAACAGACTTAAACAGAGGCAAACAGACTTAAACAGAGGCAAACAGAGGCAAACAGAGGCAAACAGACTTAAACAGAGGCAAACAGAGTGAAACAGCGGCAAACAGACTTAAACAGAGGCAAACAGACTTGAACAGAGGCAAACAGACTTAAAAAGAGGCAGAGAGACTTAAACAGAGGCAAACAGACCTAAACAGAGGCAAACAGAGTGAAACAGAGGCAAACAGACTAAAACAGAGGCAAACAGACTGAAACAGAGGCAAACAGACTTAAAGAGAGGCAAACTGAATTTAACAGAGGCAAACAGACTAAAACAGAGGCAAACAGACTTTAACAGAGGCAAACAGAGGCAAACAGAGGCAAACAGACTTAAACAGAGGCAAACAGAGTGAAACAGAGGCAAACAGAGTGAAACAGAGGCAAACAGACCTAAACAGAGGCAAACAGACTTAAAAAGAGGCAGAGAAACTTAAACAGAGGCAAACAGACCTAAACAGAGGCAAACAGAGTGAAACAGAGGCAAACAGAGTGAAACAGAGTCAAATAGAGTGAAACAGAGTGAAACAGAGGCAAACAGACTTAAATAGAGACAAACAGAGGCAACAGAGGCAAACAGAGGCAAACAGACTTAAACAGAGGCAAACAGATTGAAACAGAGGCAAACAGGGTGAAACAGAGGCAAACAGACTTAAACAGAGGCAAACAGAGTGAACAGTGGCAAACAGAGGCAAACCGAGGCAAACAGACCGAAACAGAGGCAAACAGAGTGAAACAGAGGCAAACAGACTTAAACAGAGGCAAAAAGACTTAAACAGAGGCAAACAGACTTAAACAGAGGCATACAGAGGCAAACAGAGGCAAACAGAGGCAAACAGACTTAAACAGAGGCAAACAGACTTCAACAGAGTCAAACAGACGTAAACAAGGGCAAACAGAGGCAATCAGAGGCAAGCAGTGTGAAACAGAGGCAAACAGAGTGAAACAGAGGCAAACAGACTTAAACAGAGGCAAACAGACTTAAACAGAGGCAAACAGACTTAAAAAGAGGCAGAGAGACTTACACAGAGGCAAACAGACCTAAACAGAGGCAGACAGAGTGAAACAGAGGCAAACAGACTTAAACAGAGGCAAACAGAGTGAAACAGAGGCAAACAGAGTGAAACAGAGGCAAACAGACCTAAACAGAGGCAAACAGACTTAAACAGAGGCAAACAGACTTAAAACGAGGCAGAGAAACTTAAACAGAGGCAAACAGATCTAAACAGAGGCAAACAGAGTGATACAGAGGCAAACAGAGTGAAACAGAGTCAAACAGAGTGAAACAGAGGCAAACAGAGTGAAACAGAGGCAAACAGACTTAAATAGAGACAAACAGAGGCAACAGAGGCAAACAGAGGCAAACAGACTTAAACAGAGGCAAACAGATTGAAACAGAGGCAAACAGGTGAAACAGAGGCAAACAGACTTAAACAGAGGCAACCAGAGTGAACAGAGGCAAACAGAGGCAAACCGAGGCAAACAGACCGAAACAGAGGCAAACAGAGTGAAACAGAGGCAAACGGACTTAAACAGAGGCAAAAAGACTTAAACAGAGGCAAACAGACTTAAACAGAGGCAAACAGAGGCAAACAGAGGCAAACAGAGGCAAACAGACTTAAACAGAGGCAAACAGACTTAAACAGAGGCAAACAGACGTAAACAGAGGCAAACAGAGGCAAAACGAGGCAAACAGTGTGAAACAGAGGCAAACAGAGTGAAACAGAGGCAAACAGACTTAAACAGAGGCAAACAGACTTAAACAGAGGCAAACAGAGTGAAACAGAGGCAAACAGACTTAAACAGAGGCAAACAGACTAAAACAGAGGCAAACAGACTTAAACAGAGGCAAACAGACTTAAAAAGAGGCAAACAGAGGCAAACAGAGGCAAAAAGAGGCAAACAGACTTAAACAGTGGCAAACAGAGTGAAACATTGGCAAACAGACTTAAACAGAGGCAAACAGACTTGAACAGAGGCAAACAAACTTTAAAAGAGGCAGAGAGACTTAAACAGAGGCAAACAGACCTAAACAGAGGCAAACAGAGTGAAACAGAGCAAACAGACTTAAACAGAGGCAAACAGACTTGAACAGAGGCAAACAGAGGCAAACAGAGGCAAACAGACTTAAACAGTGGCAAACAGAGTGAAACAGAGGCAAACAGAGTGAAACAGAGGGAAACAGACTGAAACAGAGGCAAACAGACTGAAACAGAGGCAAACAGACTCAAACAGAGGCAATCAGACTTAAACAGAGGCAAACCGCGGCAAACAGACCGAAACAGAGGCAAACAGACTTAAACAGAGGCAAACAGACTTAAACAGAGGCAAACAGAGGCAAACAGATGCAAACGGAGGCAAACAGAGGCAAACAGACTTAAACAGAGGCAAACAGAGTGAAACAGAGGCAAACAGACTTAAACAGAGGCAAACAGACTTAAAAAGAGGCAGAGAGACTTAAACAGAGGCAAACAGACCTAAACAGAGGCAAACAGAGTGAAACAGATGCAAACAGACTTAAACAGAGGCAAACAGAGTGAAACAGAGGCAAACAGACTTAAACAGAGGCAAACAGACTTAAACAGAGGCAAACAGACTTAAACAGAGGCAAACAGACTTAGAAATGGGCAAACATGAGGCAAACAGAGGCAAACAGAGGCAAACGGAGGCAAACAAGGGAAAGGGTGGCAAACAGGGTTAAACAGAATCACACAGAGGCACACAGACTTAAACAGAGTTAAACAGAGTGAAACAGAGGCATAAAGAGTGAATCGGAGGCAAAAAAGAGTGAAACAGAGCCAAACAGAATGAAACAGAGGCAAACAGACTGAAACAGAGGCAAACAGACTTAAACAGAGGCATACAGACTTAAACAGAGGCAAACAGACTTAAACAGAGGCAAACGTAGGCAAAAAGAATGAACCAGAGGCAAACAGAGTGAAACAGAGGCATAAAGAGTGAATCAGACGCAAAGAGAGTGAAACAGAGGCAAACAGACTGAAACAGAGGCATACAGGCTTAAACAGAGGCAAACAGACCTAAACAGAGGCAAACAGAGGCAAAAAGAGTGAAACAGAGGCAAAAAGAGTGAAACAGAGGCAAACAGAGTGAAACAGAGGCAAACAGATTGAAACAGAGGCAAACAGACTTAAATAGAGGCAAACAGAGGCAAACAGAGGCAAACAGACTTAAACAGAGGCAAACAGAGTGAAACAGAGGCAAACAGAGTGAAACAGAGGCAAACAGACCTAAAGAGAGGCAAACAGACATAAACAGAGGCAAACAGACTTAAAAAGAGGCAGGGAGACTTAAACAGAGGCAAACAGACCTAAACAGAGGCAAACAGAGTGAAACAGAGGCAAACAGAGTGAAACAGAGTCAAACAGAGTGAAACAGAGGCAAACAGATTGAAACAGAGGCAAACAAACTTAAATAGAGGCAAACTGAGGCAAACAGAGGCAAACAGACTTAAACAGAGGCAAACAGAGTGAAACAGAGGCAAACAGAGTGAAACAGAGGCAAACAGACCTAAACAGAGGCAAACAGACTTAAACAGAGGCAAACAGACTTAAAAAGAGGCAGGGAGACTTAAACAGAGGCAAACAGACCTAAACAGAGGCAAACAGAGTGAAACAGAGGCAAACAGAGTGAAACAGAGTCAAACAGAGTGAAACAGAGGCAAACAGATTGAAACAGAGGCCAACAGACTTAAATAGAGGCAAACAGAGGCAAACAGAGGCAAACAGACTTAAACAGAGGCAAACAGAGTGAAACAGAGGCAAACAGAGTGAAACAGAGGCAAACATAGGCAAACAGACTTAAACAGAGGCAAACAGACTTAAAAAGAGGCACGGAGACATAAACAGAGGCAAACAGACCTAAACAGAGGCAAACAGAGTGAAACAGAGGCAAACAGACTTAAACAGAGGCAAACAAAGTGAAACAGAGGCAAACAGACTTAAACAGAGGCAAACAGAGGCAAGCAGAGGCAAACTGAGACAAACAGAGGCAAACAGACTTAAACAGATGCAAACAGAGTGAAACAGAGGCAAACAGAATGAAACAGAGGCAAACAGACTTAAACAGAGGCAAACAGACTTAAACAGAGGCAAACAGAGGCAAACAGAGGCAAACAGACTTAAACAGAGGCAAACAGAGTGAAACAGCGGCAAACAGACTTAAACAGAGGCAAACAGACTTGAACAGAGGCAAACAGACTTAAAAAGAGGCAGAGAGACTTAAACAGAGGCAAACAGACCTAAACAGAGGCAAACAGAGTGAAACAGAGGCAAACAGACTAAAACAGAGGCAAACAGACTGAAACAGAGGCAAACAGACTTAAAGAGAGGCAAACTGAATTTAACAGAGGCAAACAGACTAAAACAGAGGCAAACAGACTTTAACAGAGGCAAACAGAGGCAAACAGAGGCAAACAGACTTAAACAGAGGCAAACAGAGTGAAACAGAGGCAAACAGACCTAAACAGAGGCAAACAGACTTAAAAAGAGGCAGAGAAACTTAAACAGAGGCAAACAGACCTAAACAGAGGCAAACAGAGTGAAACAGAGGCAAACAGAGTGAAACAGAGTCAAACAGAGTGAAACAGAGTGAAACAGAGGCAAACAGACTTAAATAGAGACAAACAGAGGCAACAGAGGCAAACAGAGGCAAACAGACTTAAACAGAGGCAAACAGATTGAAACAGAGGCAAACAGGGTGAAACAGAGGCAAACAGACTTAAACAGAGGCAAACAGAGTGAACAGTGGCAAACAGAGGCAAACCGAGGCAAACAGACCGAAACAGAGGCAAACAGAGTGAAACAGAGGCAAACAGACTTAAACAGAGGCAAAAAGACTTAAACAGAGGCAAACAGACTTAAACAGAGGCATACAGAGGCAAACAGAGGCAAACAGAGGCAAACAGACTTAAACAGAGGCAAACAGACTTCAACAGAGTCAAACAGACGTAAACAAGGGCAAACAGAGGCAATCAGAGGCAAGCAGTGTGAAACAGAGGCAAACAGAGTGAAACAGAGGCAAACAGACTTAAACAGAGGCAAACAGACTTAAACAGAGGCAAACAGACTTAAAAAGAGGCAGAGAGACTTACACAGAGGCAAACAGACCTAAACAGAGGCAGACAGAGTGAAACAGAGGCAAACAGACTTAAACAGAGGCAAACAGAGTGAAACAGAGGCAAACAGACCTAAACAGAGGCAAACAGACTTAAACAGAGGCAAACAGACTTAAAACGAGGCAGAGAAACTTAAACAGAGGCAAACAGATCTAAACAGAGGCAAACAGAGTGATACAGAGGCAAACAGAGTGAAACAGAGTCAAACAGAGTGAAACAGAGGCAAACAGAGTGAAACAGAGGCAAACAGACTTAAATAGAGACAAACAGAGGCAACAGAGGCAAACAGAGGCAAACAGACTTAAACAGAGGCAAACAGATTGAAACAGAGGCAAACAGGTGAAACAGAGGCAAACAGACTTAAACAGAGGCAACCAGAGTGAACAGAGGCAAACAGAGGCAAACCGAGGCAAACAGACCGAAACAGAGGCAAACAGAGTGAAACAGAGGCAAACGGACTTAAACAGAGGCAAAAAGACTTAAACAGAGGCAAACAGACTTAAACAGAGGCAAACAGAGGCAAACAGAGGCAAACAGAGGCAAACAGACTTAAACAGAGGCAAACAGACTTAAACAGAGGCAAACAGACGTAAACAGAGGCAAACAGAGGCAAAACGAGGCAAACAGTGTGAAACAGAGGCAAACAGAGTGAAACAGAGGCAAACAGACTTAAACAGAGGCAAACAGACTTAAACAGAGGCAAACAGAGTGAAACAGAGGCAAACAGACTTAAACAGAGGCAAACAGACTAAAACAGAGGCAAACAGACTTAAACAGAGGCAAACAGACTTAAAAAGAGGCAAACAGAGGCAAACAGAGGCAAAAAGAGGCAAACAGACTTAAACAGTGGCAAACAGAGTGAAACATTGGCAAACAGACTTAAACAGAGGCAAACAGACTTGAACAGAGGCAAACAAACTTTAAAAGAGGCAGAGAGACTTAAACAGAGGCAAACAGACCTAAACAGAGGCAAACAGAGTGAAACAGAGCAAACAGACTTAAACAGAGGCAAACAGACTGAAACAGAGGCAAACAGACTTAAACAGAGGCAAACTGAATTTATCAGAGGCAAACAGACTAAAACAGATGCAAACAAACTTAAACAGAGGCAAACAGAGGCAAACAGACTTAAACAGAGGCAAACAGAGTGAAACAGAGGCAAACAGAGTGAAACAGATGCAAACAGACCTACACAGAGGCAAACAGACTTAAACAGAGGCAAACAGACTTAAAAAGAGGCAGAGAAACTTAAACAGAGGCAAACAGACCTAAACAGAGGCAAACAGAGTGAAACAGAGGCAAACAGACTTAAACAGATGCAAACAGACTGAAACAGAGGCAAACAGACTTAAACAGAGGCAAACAGACTTAAAAAGAGGCAGAGAGACTTAAACAGAGGCAAACAGACCTAAACAGAGGCAGACAGAGTGAAACAGATGCAAACAGACTTAAACAGAGGCAAACAGAGTGAAACAGAGGCAAACAGACTTAAACAGAGGCAAACAGACTAAAACAGAGGCAAACAGACTTAAACAGAGGCAAACAGACTTAAAAAGAGGCAAACAGAGGCAAACAGAGGCAAAAAGTGGCAAACAGACTTAAACAGTGGCAAACAGAGTGAAACATTGGCAAACAGACTTAAACAGAGGCAAACAGACTTGAACAGAGGCAAACAAACTTTAAAAGAGGCAGAGAGACTTAAACAGAGGCAAACAGACCTAAACAGAGGCAAACAGAGTGAAACAGAGGCAAACAGACTTAAACAGAGGCAAACAGACTGAAACAGAGGCAAACAGACTTAAACAGAGGCAAACTGAATTTATCAGAGGCAAACAGACTAAAACAGATGCAAACAAACTTAAACAGAGGCAAACAGAGGCAAACAGAGGCAAACAGACTTAAACAGAGGCAAACAGAGTGAAACATAGACAAACAGAGTGAAACAGATGCAAACAGACCTACACAGAGGCAAACAGACTTAAACAGAGGCAAACAGACTTAAAAAGAGGCAGAGAAACTTAAACAGAGGCAAACAGACCTAAACAGAGGCAAACAGAGTGAAACAGAGGCAAACAGACTTAAACAGATGCAAACAGACTGAAACAGTGGCAAACAAACTTCTACAGAGGCAAACAACTTAAACAGAGGCAAACTGACTTAAACAGAGGCCAACAGACTTAAACAGAGGCAAACAGACGCAAACATAGGCAAACGGAGGCACACAGGGTTAAACAGAGGCAAACAGAGGCAAACAGACTTAAACAGAGTTAAACAGAGGCATAAAGAGTGAATCAGCGGCAAAAAAGAGTGAAACAGAGGCAAACAGACTGAAACAGAGGCAGACAGACTGAAACAGAGGCATACAGGCTTAAACAGAGGCAAACAGACTTAAACAGAGGCAAACAGAGGCAAAAAGAGTGAAACAGAGGCAAACATAGTGAAACAGAGGCAAACAGAGTGAAACAGAGGCAAACAAAGTGAAACAGAGGCAAATAGACTTAAATAGAGGCAAACAGAGGCAAACAGAGGCAAACAGACTTAAACAGAGGCAAACAGAGTGAAACAGAGGCAAACAGAGTGAAACAGAGGCAAACAGACCTAAAGAGAGACAAACAGACATAAACAGAGGCAAACAGACTTAAAAAGAGGCAGGGAGGATTAAACAGAGGCAAACAGACCTAAACAGAGGCAAACAGAGTGAAACAGAGGCAAACAGAGAGAAACAGAGTCAAACAGAGTGAAACAGAGGCAAACAGAGTGAAACAGAGGCAAACAGACTTAAATAGAGGCAAACAGAGGCAATCAGACTTAAACAGAGGCAAACAGTGTGAAACAGAGGCAAACAGAGTGAAACAGAGGCAAACAAACCTAAACAGAGGCAAACAGACTTAAACAGAGGCAAACAGACTTAAAAAGAGGCAGGGAGACTTAAACAGAGGCAAACAGACCTAAACAAAGGCAAACAGAGTGAAACAGAGGCAAACAGAGTGAAACAGATTCAAACAGAGTGAAACAGAGGCAAACAGAGTGAAACAGAGGCAAACAGACTTAAATAGAGGCAAACAGAGGCAAACAGAGGCAAACAGACTTAAACAGAGGCAAACAGAGTGAAACAGAGGCAAACAGAGTGAAACAGAGGCAAACAGAGTGAAACAGAGGCAAACAGACTTAAATAGAGGCAAACAGAGGCAAACAGAGGCAAACAGACTTAAACAGAGGCAAACAGAGTGAAACAGAGGCAAACAGAGTGAAACAGAGGCAAACAGACCTAAAGAAAGGCAAACAGAGTTAAACAGAGGCAAACAGACTTAAAAAGAGGCAGGGAGACTTAAACAGAGGCAAGCAGACCTAAACAGAGGCAACCAGAGTGAAACAGAGGCAAACAGAGTGAAACAGAGTCAAACAGAGTGAAACAGAGGCAAACAGAGTGAAACAGAGGCAAACAGACTTAAATAGAGGCAAACAGAGGCAAACAGACTTAAACAGAGGCAAACAGAGTGAAACAGAGGCAAACAGAGTGAAACAGAGGCAAACAGACCTAAACAGAGGCAAACAGACTTAAACAGAGGCAAACAGACTTGAAAAGAGGCAGGGAGACTTAAACAGAGGCAAACAGACCTAAACAGAAGCAAACAGAGTGAAACAGAGGCAAACAGACTTAAACAGAGGCAAACAGAGTGAAACAGAGGCAAACAGACTTAAACAGAGGCAACAGACTTAAACAGAGGCAAACAGAGTTAAAAAGAGGCAAACAGAGGCAAGCAGAGGCAAACTGAGGCAAACAGAGGCAAACAGACTTAAACAGATGCAAACAGATTGAAACAGAGGCAAACAGAATGAAACAGAGGCAAACAGACTTAAACAGAGGCAAACAGACTTAAACAGAGGCAAACAGAGGCAAACAGAGGCAAACAGAGGCAAACAGACTTAAACAGAGGCAAACAGAGTGAAAAGAGGCAAAACGACTTAAACAGAGGCAAACAGAGGCAAACAGAGTCAAACAGAGGCAAACAGACTTAAGCAGAGGCAAACAGAGTGAAACAGAGGCAAACAGACTTAAACAGAGGCAAACTGAATTTAACAGAGGCAAACAGACTAAAACAGGCAAAAAGACTTAAACAGAGGCAAACAGAGGCAAACAGAGGCAAACAGAGGCAAACAGACTTAAGCAGAGGCAAACAGAGTGAAACAGAGGCAAACAGACTTAAACAGAGGCAAACAGACTGAAACAGAGGCAAACAGACTTAAACAGAGGCAAGCTGACTTAAACAGAGGCCAACAGACTTAAACAGAGGCAAACAGACTTAAAAAGAGGCAAACAGAGGCAAACATAGGCAAACGGAGGCACACAGGGTTAAACAGAGGCAAACAGAGGCAAACAGACCTACACAGAGTTAAACAGAGGCATAAAGAGTGAATCAGAGGCAAAAAGAGTGAAACAGAGGCAAACAGACTGAAAAAGAGGCAAACAGACTGAAACAGAGGCATACAGGCTTAAACAGAGGCAAACAGACTTAAACAGAGGCAAACAGAGGCAAAAAGAGTGAAACAGAGGCAAACAGAGTGAAACAGAGGCAAACAGAGTGAAACAGAGGCAAACAGAGTGAAACAGAGGCAAACAGACTTAAATAGAGGCAAACAGAGGCAAACAGAGGCAAACAGACCTAAACAGAGGCAAACAGACTTAAACAGAGGCAAACAGACTTAAAAAGAGGCAGAGAAACTTAAACAGAGGCAAACAGATCTAAACAGAGGCAAACAGAGTGAAACAGAGGCAAACAGAGTGAAACAGAGTCAAACAGAGTGAAACAGAGGCAAACAGAGTGAAACAGAGGCAAACAGACTTAAATAGAGACAAACAGAGGCAACAGAGGCAAACAGAGGCAAACAGACTTAAACAGAGGCAAACAGATTGAAACAGAGGCAAACAGGTGAAACAGAGGCAAACAGACTTAAACAGAGGCAAACAGAGTGAACAAAGGCAAACAGAGGCAAACCGAGGCAAACAGACCGAAACAGAGGCAAACAGAGTGAAACAGAGGCAAACGGACTTAAACAGAGGCAAAAAGACTTAAACAGAGGCAAACAGACTTAAACAGAGGCAAACAGAGGCAAACAGAGGCAAACAGAGGCAAACAGACTTAAACAGAGGCAAACAGAGGCAAAACGAGGCAAACAGTGTGAAACAGAGGCAAACAGACTGAAACAGAGGCAAACAGACTTAAACAGAGGCAAACAGACTTAAACAGAGGCAAACAGACTTAAAAAGAGGCAGAGAGACTTAAACAGAGGCAAACAGACCTAAACAGAGGCAGACAGAGTGAAACAGATGCAAACAGACTTAAACAGAGGCACACAGAGTGAAACAGAGGCAAACAGACTTAAACAGAGGCAAACAGACTAAAACAGAGGCAAACAGACTTAAACAGAGGCAAACAGACTTAAAAAGAGGCAAACAGAGGCAAACAGAGGCAAAAAGAGGCAAACAGACTTAAACAGTGGCAAACAGAGTGAAACATTGGCAAACAGACTTAAACAGAGGCAAACAGACTTGAACAGAGGCAAACAAACTTTAAAAGAGGCAGAGAGACTTAAACAGAGGCAAACAGACCTAAACAGAGGCAAACAGAGTGAAACAGAGGCAAACAGACTTAAACAGAGGCAAACAGACTGAAACAGAGGCAAACAGACTTAAACAGAGGCAAACTGAATTTATCAGAGGCAAACAGACTAAAACAGATGCAAACAAACTTAAACAGAGGCAAACAGAGGCAAACAGACTTAAACAGAGGCAAACAGAGTGAAACACAGGCAAACAGAGTGAAACAGATGCAAACAGACCTACACAGAGGCAAACAGACTTAAACAGAGGCAAACAGACTTAAAAAGAGGCAGAGAAACTTAAACAGAGGCAAACAGACCTAAACAGAGGCAAACAGAGTGAAACAGAGGCAAACAGACTTAAACAGATGCAAACAGACTAAAACAGTGGCAAACAAACTTCAACAGAGGCAAACAACTTAAACAGAGGCAAACTGACTTAAACAGAGGCCAACAGACTTAAACAGAGGCAAACAGACGCAAACATAGGCAAACGGTGGCACACAGGGTTAAACAGAGGCAAACAGAGGCAAACAGACTTAAACAGAGTTAAACAGAGGCATAAAGAGTGAATCAGCGGCAAAAAGAGTGAAACAGAGGCAAACAGACTGAAACAGAGGCAGACAGACTGAAACAGAGGCATACAGGCTTAAACAGAGGCAAACAGACTTAAACAGAGGCAAACAGAGGCAAAAAGAGTGAAACAGAGGCAAACATAGTGAAACAGAGGCAAACAGAGTGAAACAGAGGCAAACAAAGTGAAACAGAGGCAAACAGACTTAAATAGAGGCAAACAGAGGCAAACAGACTTAAACAGAGGCAAACAGAGTGAAACAGAGGCAAACAGAGTGAAACAGAGGCAAACAGACCTAAAGAGAGACAAACAGACATAAACAGAGGCAAACAGACTTAAAAAGAGGCAGGGAGGATTAAACAGAGGCAAACAGACCTAAACAGAGGCAAACAGAGTGAAACAGAGGCAAACAGAGAGAAACAGAGTCAAACAGAGTGAAACAGAGGCAAACAGAGTGAAACAGAGGCAAACAGACCTAAACAGAGGCAAACAGACTTAAACAGAGGCAAACAGACTTAAAAAGAGGCAGGGAGACTTAAACAGAGGCAAACAGACCTAAACAAAGGCAAACAGAGTGAAACAGAGGCAAACAGAGTGAAACAGATTCAAACAGAGTGAAACAGAGGCAAACAGAGTGAAACAGAGGCAAACAGACTTAAATAGAGGCAAACAGAGGCAAACAGAGGCAAACAGACTTAAACAGAGGCAAACAGAGTGAAACAGAGGCAAACAGAGTGAAACAGAGGCAAACAGAGTGAAACAGAGGCAAACAGACTTAAATAGAGGCAAACAGAGGCAAACAGAGGCAAACAGACTTAAACAGAGGCAAACAGAGTGAAACAGAGGCAAACAGAGTGAAACAGAACAAACAC
>JANJGN010004049.1:5000-10000 GCA_026770705.1 Isurus oxyrinchus
AATATCGAGGCGGCAAGGAAAAAATGGCAACCGGGGGCGGGGGCGGATTCACAGTCACCACGTGAGAGGGTCGGTGCCTGGAGGCCGGGCAGGCGGTTGGCCGAAGGCCCGATACTCCGGGTGCTGTCAGCATTTCGCTTGCCGAGCTGCTCAAAAGTCGAGGTGCAGAACGGCGAAATCATTAACCGGCAAGCGGATGCATGGCAGCGGGCAGGGAAGGGTCAAAACGGCCTGAAATACCGGAGCGGCGGGCCAAGATGGCTGCCGGGGGGCGTATTCAGCGGTCGCACGTGACGGGGCGGTGCCTGGAGGCCGAGCCGCGCAAGCGCGATTTAAAGCGAGCAAAGTCCGAGCAGGAGCGATATCGTTGGCCATTCAGCCGGTTCGAGCCTGGTGGGCCGAGGCGGGGAGGGGTGGAACCGGGGAAAGGCTGGGTGTTCGGTGTCCGCCCGGGTGGTCCGGAGTTTTATTCGGGTTAGGGTTAGCGGTTAGGCTTAGGGCTGGGGTTAGGGTTGGGGCGTTAGGGTTAGGGGAAGTGTCAGGGGTAGGGGTAGGGTTAGAGTTAGGGGCTTGGCTTGGTGTTCGTGTCGGGGAAGGGGACAAGGCTAGTTTATTGTTGGCTCGGGGTTCGGGTCAGGGTTAGCGGTTAGGCTTAGGGCTGGGGTTAGGTTTGCGGCAAATGGTTTACCGGTTAGCAGGCAGGGTAGCCGGCCATTATTCAGGGCTTTCGGCATGGTAGTAAAGGTGCGCTGAGCTGCAGAACACAGCCGCTGGTCCCACGGGATATGTACAGCACAGGGGAACCTGTGAACCAGTTAGCAGACAAGGCAGCCGACCGGTAATTATAGCCTCCCGCCGGGTAATAGAGGCGCAGTCAGCTGCAGAACACACCAGCAGGTCCAAGGACTAAGTACAGAATGAGGACACGGGCAGCCGGTCAGCAGGCAGGGCTGCCGGCCGGTAATTACAGCCTCCCGCCCGGTCATAGGGGTGCAGTTAGCTGCAGAACACACCAGCAGGTCCAAGGACTAAGTACAGAATGAGGACACGGGCAGCCGGTCAGCAGGCAGGGATGCCGGCCTGCCATAGGGGTGCAGTTAGCTGCAGAACACACCAGCAGGTCCAAGGACTAAGGACAGAATGGGGACACGGGCAGCCGGTTAGCAGGCTGGGCTGCCGGCCGGTATTTACAGCCTCCCGCCCGGTCATAGGGGTGCAGTTAGCTGCAGAACACACCAGCAGGTCCACGGACTAAGTACCGAATGGGGACACGGGCAGCCGGTTAGCAGGCAAGGCTGCCGGCCGGTAATTATAGCCTCCCGCCCGGTCATAGGTGTGCAGTTAACTGCGGAACACACCAGCAGGTCCAGGGGACTCAGTACCAAACGGGGAATCGGTTTAAGCGGTTACCTGGCAGGGCAGCCGACCAGTAATCATAGCCTCCCGCCCGGTCGTAGGGGTGCAGTTAGCTGCAGAACACACCAGCAGGTCCAGGGAATGTGTGCAGGACGGGGGAAATGCTTAACGGGTTAGCAGGCCGGGCAGCCGGCCGGTAGTTGGAGCCGCCCGCCCGGTCGTACGGGAGCCGTCATCAGCCGGCATCCCGAGCAGCTGAAAAGTCTAAGCGCAGAATGGGGACATGGTGAACCAGTCAGCCAGCGGGCAGGGAAGGGTCGAAACGGCCTAAAATACCGGGCCGGCGGGCCAAGATGGCTGCCGGGGGGGCGTATTCAGGGCCCCCACGTGAGGGGCCGGGGCTGGGGGCCGAGCCGGGCAAGCGCGGTTGAGAAACAGCCGAGTCCGAGCAGGGGGAAATCATTAACCGGTGATCGGGTTCGACCCCCCCCGGTGGCCGAGGCGGGGAGGGTCGACCCGGGGAAAGGTTGGGTGTTCGGTGTCCCTCAGGGCGGTCCCGAGCGCGTCCTAAAATAATCCGGGCTCCTGGGCCCTTTTTTGAAAAAGAACCGGTCGGGGAGCGGGTGCAATCCGGAAGGCCTGGCGGGGCTTCGGTGCCTCTTCCTCGGTATGACTACCGGAGGGTCGTCGGCCTGAATGACGGTTGCATTTGCTGGCTGTGGAGGTTGGCGGGCTATCTGCAGAATAGGAGGAGGTGGCAAATCGAGAATGGGTCGACTTCGCCAAGTGCCTTCTCGAGCCTCCAGGTCTGCAGGGACCGACCCAGGCTGCCGCCAAACCGACCGGGAGGCCCCGCCGTCGGCCATTTTTGGTCATTTTCGGCATTTTTCGCCTCTTTCGGCCGGTCAAGAAAAGCGGCGGCCTGACACCCGGGCGTGCACGGGGAAGGCTCCCCCTCGCCGGGAGGACCGGAGTTTGCCCCGGAAACCTCCGGAAGCCGGCCGGGAAGGCGGCTTCGGCCCGATGCACCTCCGGCTGCGTCCGAAGGCCGGGGGAAGTGGCCCCTGGGCCCGTGTGAGGGAAATCCGTGCCAAGACGGAAGTCCAGGAGGTCGGATCCGAAGCTTCTGCCGGGCCCCCGGTGGAGGCATTCCCGCTAGGCGGGGCGAATCGGCCCGGCCACGGGGCGGGTTGCAATTGTTGGAGGGGGGCTGCCGGAGCTAGATAATGATTTCCCCTCGGTTCTCCCGATGGGGAAACGGCGAAAGGAGGTGTCGCGGGCTTTCGAGGCCTCCTCGGCGGCTGGACTACCGACCGACATCTCGGCTGCATTTGCTGGCTGGGGGGGTTGGCGGGGTATCTGCAGAATGGTAGGAGGTGGCAAGTCGAGAATCGGTCGACAGCTCCGAGTGCCGTCTCGAGCCTCCAGGTCCGCAGGGACCGATCCAGGCTGCCGCCTAACCGACCAGGAGGCCCCGCCGTCGGCCATTTTTGTCCATTTTCGGCATTTTTTACCGTCTTTCGGTCGGTCACGGAAAGCGGCGACCGGAAGCCCGGGCGTGCCCGGGGACGGCTCCCACTGGCCCCGGGGACCGGATTTGCCCCGGTCGGAGCCCCGGAAACGCACCCGAAGCCGGCCGGAGAAGGCGGCTAAGGGCAATGCACCTCGGATTGAATTTGCGCACCGGGGAAAGTGGCCTCGGGGCCCGCGAGGTGTGACGGTGTGCCTTCGGTAAGCTTCTGGAGAAATGGGTAACCAATGCACCTCGGACTGAATGTGCAGGACGTGCAACGGGGCCTCCGGGTCCGCGAGATATCGCAGGTTGGCCTCGGTAAGCCTCTGGAGAAATGGCTAACCAATGGGACAGTGGCCCTGAGAAATCATTAACCATTTGGACTTCGTCTCTGGCAGCGAGGCAAGTGTGGTGCAGAAATCATTAACCATTTGGACTTAGTCTCTGGCAGCGAGGCAAGTGTGGCGGAGAAATCATTAACCGTTTGGACTTAGTCTCTGGCAGAGAGGCAAGTGTGGTGCAGAAATCATTAACCATTTGGACTTAGTCTCTGGCAGCGAGGCAAGTGTGGTGCAGAAATCATTAACCATTTGGACTTAGTCTCTGGCAGCGAGGCAAGTGTGGCGGAGAAATCATTAACCGTTTGGACTTAGTCTCTGGCAGAGAGGCAAGTGTGGTGCAGAAATCATTAACCATTTGGACTTCGTCTCTGGCACAGAGGCAAGTGCAGTGGAGAAATCAGTAACCATTTGGACTTAGTCTCTGGCAGCGAGGCAAGTGTGGTGCAGAAATCATTAACCATTTGGACTTCGTCTCTGGCACAGAGGCAAGTGCAGTGGAGAAATCATTAACCATTTGGACTTCGTCTCTGGCAGAGAGGCAAGTGTGGTGCAGAAATCATTAACCATTTGGACTTCGTCTCTGGCACAGAGGCAAGTGCAGTGGAGAAATCAGTAACCATTTGGACTTAGTCGCTGGCAGCGAGGCAAGTGTGGCGGAGAAATCATTAACCGTTTGGACTTCGTCTCTGGCAGAGAGGCAAGTGTGGTGCAGAAATCATTAACCATTTGGACTTCGTCTCTGGCACAGAGGCAAGTGCAGTGGAGAAATCAGTAACCATTTGGACTTAGTCTCTGGCAGCGAGGCAAGTGTGGCGGAGAAATCATTAACCGTTTGGACTTCGTCTCTGGCAGAGAGGCAAGTGTGGCGGAGAAATCATTAACCGTTTGGACTTAGTCTCTGGCAGCGAGGCAAGTGTGGCGGAGAAATCATTAACCATTTGGACTTAGTCTGTGGCAGAGGCAAGTTTGGAAGAGAAATCAGTAACTAATAAATAAAATGCACCCCAGATTGCATTCGCCGGCCGTGGAAAGTGTCTCCTGGGCCCGGGAGAACAAAATCCGTGCTCAGACGGAAGCGTATGGCGTCGAATCCGAGGCTCTTGCCCGGCTCGCAGTGGGGGTATTCCCCCTGAGAGTAGCGAATCGGCCCGACGGCTGGGTCGGTTGCAATTTTTGGCATGGTACTCGTCCAGCTCATTAATGATTTCCCTTCGGTTCTCCCGAAGAGGAAACGGCAAAATGGCGCTTTGCGGGCTTTTGAGGCCTCCTGGACGGTAGGGCTACCGCCCCACCTCTCGGGTGCAATTGTTGGCCGGGGGGATTGGCGGGGTACCCGGAGAATTTCGGGGACACGATTTTCAGAACATTTTAAGGCAACGGTCACACTTTAAAAATGCCTAAAAAAGTGCGACTTTGAGGAAGGTCAACTATTTCAAATAGAACACCTTCCAATGACCTCTCGGAAGTCCAAAATGACGATGTAAGTGCAATTTATGCGGGCTTTCCGAGCTATGTTGTCGGTCTGAAAAATCGTCCGGGGCCCAGGCCGGTGGTAACCCTGGTTTCAATAATTTTGTGGCGACATGAACAGATGTATATATGTATATATATCCTAAACAGAAATATTCTCTTAAGTGTCACCTGGCGGTGTCCTTCATGATGAATAAAACACAAAGTCTGTTCATTAGTCCCCTTGGGTTGCCAAAGTGCGTGCCCAGAACCCTGTTGAACGCAGGCGACGCACGCCGGCTGCAGGCTTCCTTCCGTGCGAGCGCCAACCTGTTGCTTCC
>JANJGN010004049.1:22500-25000 GCA_026770705.1 Isurus oxyrinchus
GACAAGGCAGCCGACCGGTAATTATAGCCTCCCGCCGGGTAATAGAGGCGCAGTCAGCTGCAGAACACACCAGCAGGTCCAAGGACTAAGTACAGAATGAGGACACGGGCAGCCGGTCAGCAGGCAGGGCTGCCGGCCGGTAATTACAGCCTCCCGCCCGGTCATAGGGGTGCAGTTAGCTGCAGAACACACCAGCAGGTCCAAGGACTAAGTACAGAATGAGGACACGGGCAGCCGGTCAGCAGGCAGGGATGCCGGCCTGCCATAGGGGTGCAGTTAGCTGCAGAACACACCAGCAGGTCCAAGGACTAAGGACAGAATGGGGACACGGGCAGCCGGTTAGCAGGCTGGGCTGCCGGCCGGTATTTACAGCCTCCCGCCCGGTCATAGGGGTGCAGTTAGCTGCAGAACACACCAGCAGGTCCACGGACTAAGTACCGAATGGGGACACGGGCAGCCGGTTAGCAGGCAAGGCTGCCGGCCGGTAATTATAGCCTCCCGCCCGGTCATAGGTGTGCAGTTAACTGCGGAACACACCAGCAGGTCCAGGGACTCAGTACCAAACGGGGAATCGGTTAAGCGGTTACCTGGCAGGGCAGCCGACCAGTAATCATAGCCTCCCGCCCGGTCGTAGGGGTGCAGTTAGCTGCAGAACACACCAGCAGGTCCAGGGAATGTGTGCAGGACGGGGAAATGCTTAACGGGTTAGCAGGCCGGGCAGCCGGCCGGTAGTTGGAGCCGCCCGCCCGGTCGTACGGGAGCCGTCATCAGCCGGCATCCCGAGCAGCTGAAAAGTCTAAGCGCAGAATGGGGACATGGTGAACCAGTCAGCCAGCGGGCAGGGAAGGGTCGAAACGGCCTAAAATACCGGGCCGGCGGGCCAAGATGGCTGCCGGGGGGCGTATTCAGGGCCCCCACGTGAGGGGCCGGGGCTGGGGGCCGAGCCGGGCAAGCGCGGTTGAGAAACAGCCGAGTCCGAGCAGGGGGAAATCATTAACCGGTGATCGGGTTCGACCCCCCCCGGTGGCCGAGGCGGGGAGGGTCGACCCGGGGAAAGGTTGGGTGTTCGGTGTCCCTCAGGGCGGTCCCGAGCGCGTCCTAAAATAATCCGGGCTCCTGGGCCCTTTTTTGAAAAAGAACCGGTCGGGGAGCGGGTGCAATCCGGAAGGCCTGGCGGGGCTTCGGTGCCTCTTCCTCGGTATGACTACCGGAGGGTCGTCGGCCTGAATGACGGTTGCATTTGCTGGCTGTGGAGGTTGGCGGGCTATCTGCAGAATAGGAGGAGGTGGCAAATCGAGAATGGGTCGACTTCGCCAAGTGCCTTCTCGAGCCTCCAGGTCTGCAGGGACCGACCCAGGCTGCCGCCAAACCGACCGGGAGGCCCCGCCGTCGGCCATTTTTGGTCATTTTCGGCATTTTTCGCCTCTTTCGGCCGGTCAAGAAAAGCGGCGGCCTGACACCCGGGCGTGCACGGGGAAGGCTCCCCCTCGCCGGGAGGACCGGAGTTTGCCCCGGAAACCTCCGGAAGCCGGCCGGGAAGGCGGCTTCGGCCCGATGCACCTCCGGCTGCGTCCGAAGGCCGGGGGAAGTGGCCCCTGGGCCCGTGTGAGGGAAATCCGTGCCAAGACGGAAGTCCAGGAGGTCGGATCCGAAGCTTCTGCCGGGCCCCCGGTGGAGGCATTCCCGCTAGGCGGGGCGAATCGGCCCGGCCACGGGGCGGGTTGCAATTGTTGGAGGGGGGCTGCCGGAGCTAGATAATGATTTCCCCTCGGTTCTCCCGATGGGGAAACGGCGAAAGGAGGTGTCGCGGGCTTTCGAGGCCTCCTCGGCGGCTGGACTACCGACCGACATCTCGGCTGCATTTGCTGGCTGGGGGGGTTGGCGGGGTATCTGCAGAATGGTAGGAGGTGGCAAGTCGAGAATCGGTCGACAGCTCCGAGTGCCGTCTCGAGCCTCCAGGTCCGCAGGGACCGATCCAGGCTGCCGCCTAACCGACCAGGAGGCCCCGCCGTCGGCCATTTTTGTCCATTTTCGGCATTTTTTACCGTCTTTCGGTCGGTCACGGAAAGCGGCGACCGGAAGCCCGGGCGTGCCCGGGGACGGCTCCCACTGGCCCCGGGGACCGGATTTGCCCCGGTCGGAGCCCCGGAAACGCACCCGAAGCCGGCCGGAGAAGGCGGCTAAGGGCAATGCACCTCGGATTGAATTTGCGCACCGGGGAAAGTGGCCTCGGGGCCCGCGAGGTGTGACGGTGTGCCTTCGGTAAGCTTCTGGAGAAATGGGTAACCAATGCACCTCGGACTGAATGTGCAGGACGTGCAACGGGGCCTCCGGGTCCGCGAGATATCGCAGGTTGGCCTCGGTAAGCCTCTGGAGAAATGGCTAACCAATGGGACAGTGGCCCTGAGAAATCATTAACCATTTGGACTTCGTCTCTGGCAGCGAGGCAAGTGTGGTGCAGAAATCATTAACCATTTGGACTTAGTCTCTGGCAGCGAGG